>JAWWES010000076.1:4222638-4292611 GCA_035583135.1 Lophotriccus pileatus
TGTGGACTCTTAAGTTTGGCAAATAACAAAAAATGGATGTAAACCTTTGGAAAAGTCATTCTGGTTAATGTAGCATCCAGCTTTGGAACGGGAGTAAAGGCATCTCTGGTCCTGGGGATGGTGCAGAGAGGTGACACCAGGAGGGTGTCAGGGGCACACACAGGGGCCATCAGTGGTGGGGAGGGCAGGGGAGGCAGGTGGAGAGAGACAGGAAGGGTATGGATGGAGGCACAAGGAAGTGCACACCTGAGCAGTGTCTGTTGGGCTACTTTGGGGTAGGGTGTAAATAAGCTTTAAAAATATGACCCAACCAACAGCATAAATGTCGAGGGATCTATCTCCAGCTGGTCCCTTCATCTGGCAGGGTCAGTGTTCCCCCCAGAGCTGTGGTTTGCTTTGGTTTTTCCCCCAATGTCCCAACCCCCAGTGCACTCCTGCTCTCACCGTGCTTCACGTAGGACATTCAGCTCCATGGGAGGGTCTGTGTGTGCTGGGGCAGTCTGACGCACTTCTGGGGTGCTCTGGAGATGCTTCAACAAATGTAAATGAAATAACCCTGGAGATCCTTTTGGGGTGCCCTGCTGATGGACCTGTGACCATGACGGGCTCGGTGGCTGCTCTCACCCAGCAGTTGCAGATGAAACACCGTTCTCCTCCTGGCCAGGGGAGATGGACCTCACTCAGCTCAGAACTTCAGTAGCAAAGGTTCCCATGTGTGTCTGGCTGTGTGTGGTGTTGGGTACGTGACAGGTTTTGCTTTTGTCATGGCTGGATATTTTTCTTCCCTGTCCAGTGCTGAGTGGCTGCTCCCAGTGCAGCAATCGCTGCCACAAGATTCAGGGAATGGGACACTCCTTGCTCATTCCTCTCAAAGGTAGAATGTCAAATAATTTCACTAAGATTTCCTGCAAACCCCCACTGATTTCCATTTCACCACTTACTCCTTTTCCTAGGGAGTTGACTCTAGCACCTGTGCCAAGCCTGGCTTTAAATCCATTCATCCCAGCCCTGGGAACTCCAAGCTAAATACATCAGCTGAGTAGGAAAGTAAAATTATTCAGAATTTTTTCCTCTGTGATGTTCCTTGCCTTCGGTTTCTGGTGTTGGGGAAGTAACGGTTTGCAAATCGCTAGATGGGCTGTGAGGCTAATTAAGTTTTAGTAGCCAAAATTAGGAAGTTGGAGTCCTTTGATATGGTAACACTTGTTTTCTGTGCAGGATTTTGCCTTGTGTTGCCCCCTGCTCAGAGCTGCAGGGTGTTCCAGGTGCCAGGATGCTCCTCTTGCTCCAGGGTCCCGCAGGTGCCGTTTGGGGGCAAACAAGAAGCTTTGCAGGAGCAAAGTGTTCGATGTGCAGAGGTTGTGCGGCTGCAGAGCACGGCAGTGTCCCAAAAGAGCCCTTTAATGTGCTGAGGAAGATACTCAGCCTGTAGTAGATTGCAACTCAGAAGAGGATTAAGAGCAGACACGAGGAGCGTGTCCTGTCACCGCAGTGGGGCCAGTGAGAGCCGACGTGTGCCGGCACCGGGCAACTGGGGCTGTTCTTCCCTGGAAAACGGGTGTGTGAAGGGGCCTGTCTGCCCCAGGAGAGGGGCAGGGTGGCAGGAGACACAGACTGAGGGTGCTGGCCTTGCACCTCAGTGCTCTGATAGCCTGTACTTCAGCCGGTTCTGGTTTCAGGGATTCCTGAGTCCCTGAGTATTTTCAGCTGGCTCCTGAGTTAATTTGCACCCTGTGTCACGAGAACCTTTACCAGCAGGTAGGGAAATGATTCATGAACACACCGTGTGTAAAGGGAGTTTGGAAAGTGCTCTGTAAATATATTGGGCTTCTTAATTAGACATTAATGTAGGAAGGCAGAAGCAGGCATTGTTTCCAAGAATAATAACTCCGTTATTTTCAGGACTCCAGGGATTGGGGATTAGGGATTAGCGGTGCTCTGGCGACACGCCGGCGCTCTCGCTGGTGGTGACTCTGGGCAGGCTGGACAGCAGGGAGGGTGTGAGAGTCCTGCTCCTCTCGGGGTCTGCTGTGGGCTCTGGGTCCCTGCAGGTTTGCAGTGACAGTGGGAACCGTGCTGGGAGCGGGGAAGGTGTGGTGCTGGAGCCAGGGGGAGCTGGCAAGGGGCAGTGGAGGCCTCTCTGCTCCTGGGGATTCCCGCTCTGCACCTGGGACAAAGTTGATCTGATCTAGTGTTGGCTTCACTCAGGGTGGGCATTACTTGCACAAGTCAGCAGGATTATTTAGACATTGATGTGACGTGATGCCTTCACCCATGTGCATGTTTCTGGGAAGGGACCAAGGTCTACGTGGATCTCAGATTGTGTAACCTTTCAGCTTGGTTGAGGGAAGAAAGGGGTGATAAAAGAGGGATTTAGGTAGCTTAGTTTTCCAAAAGACTTGAGTTCTCTTTCCACATCTGCACATTGAACCACGTCTCTGTGTCTGTAGAAATTCTTCTACTCCCCTCAAGTTGCCTGCAGTTGTTCTGCTGTGTTTATGACCAGGGCAGGGAAGAGGCTTTCCCTGTTATTCTGTTGCTCTCAAGCACAAACCCCGCTGTCCAAGGCAGCAGCTTTTGCCCTCTGGGTTGCCACCGAGTGACCTTCACGGGCAGCACCACTGCCATGGGGCAGTTCCACTGGGACACTCGGCTGCTGCTTGTCATATGGAGCTGGAATTGGGCAGCAGCCTGTACAAACAGCTGGGATTAGGAAGAACTCAAGTGGAGATGGTGCTTCCAAGTCCTCTGCTCTGCAACCCTCTGGGATTCCTTCATTAAAGGGGAAAGTTTGTTTGTGCGGTGGGTGAACACAACTGAGCTGAAGCTGCTGCCAGTGGCTGTGCTGTCCTTGACTTAGCAAAAATACAGCTCTGGAAGTAGGATAAAATCCTCAGCAGAGCTGCTTGCCAAATGTGAACAGCTCCAGTGAAGCAGGAATATCCCCCACCACCCAGGAGGAACAGCGCTGCTGCCTCCCACATGGAGGGACGTGGCCCCGGAGCGTGCGCCAAGTTCCAGGAGCCCCATCGCCTCATCCCTCACCAGAGGAGGGCAAACTGCACCAGTGAGTGAGAAGTGTCATCCAGAAAAGTGCACAATAAATGGACTTAATTGTCCTTGGCAGGTAATAATCCAGGGAGCAGGAGAGCAGAAAAAATGTCACAGGAATATGGACCAAGAGGGATTCTGCTGCTCCTGGAGCTTGGCCCCGCTGGGTCAGCTGTGGACAACAGTGCATCTGCTGCAGATGCTCCAGTTGGGAATTCCATAGGAAATGAGCTTTGGGGTGCCCAGTGCATTCCTGGTCCTTGCAGCAAACAGGGAGTGGCAGGGGAAAGGCCAGGCTGGACTCTGTCCTTTTGGAGAGGGAAGGGACGTGACCACTGTAACGAGAAGGAATTGCAGTAATTGATGGTAGAATTTCCCCACAGAAATAGAGAGGGGAATGCCATTGCCTGCTCCCTCACACGGTGTTTTGTGATCCCACAGACCCCATAAATGTGCCTGAGATGTGTGCAAAAGCTTTTCCCTTCCCTTGGAGGGGGATAGTTGCTGCTGCCCCCGACAGTTTTCAGGCTGACATCTGAGAAGGGCAAACCCCGCGTGCTCTGGCAGTGGTACCAGTGTTCTGGAGCTGAACTTTTTATTCAGTCCAAAGATATTTTGATTCACAAATGGGCAGGTAAAAGAGAACATAAACCATTTTTTATGGCTTTTTTTATTGTTCAAGCCTGGATTCCCATGGAGTATGTGGAAAGCAGCTAATGCTGATTCAATGAGACAGCGTCAGAAAGGGAAATCTGTTCTCTGTGTGTAGTGCCCTGGGCTCCTCTGGTGGGGGGGTTATTTATTTTTTTATAATTGGGGAGAAGTGGTGGAAAATGATGGTGTTGGAAGAAGGGGGTATCCGCAAATAATTTAAAGTCCTGACATGAATTTGATTCAGAGCAATTCAGGGCCATGTTACATTAGGCCGCAGTGGTGCTCCCTAATGGAAGAGCCTTTCCTTTCCCTTCACCCCTCTGTGTGCACGGGAAAATGAGGATGAATACAGAGCTGAGGCCTTGGCTCGGGTTGACTCACCTTGGCTGGGTGTGTGAGCAGGTCCCAGGGCTGCTCTTGTCTGCTCAGGCTGAGGACAACCCCGGTTCTGAGGGGCGGGATGTGCGTGGAGCCAGGTCTCCTCTGGGATTTTCTCTGGGATTTGGATGTGGACTCACACCTGCACGATCTTCATCATCCCCTGGTGTCTGCCCTGCTGGGGGACGTGGTGGCTCCTGTGTCCTCAGTCGCTCGGCTTTGCCGGAGCCACTCTGAGCGGCCCAGCTTGGCGCGCAGCTGCTGGTCCCTGGGCAGGAGCCGGGCCTTGGGCACGCTCTGGGAACGTGTCTGCCCCAGAGCCTTGTTCTATTTTCATATAGAACTTGTCATTTTATAGTAGCCATCCGGAGAGAACTGCACTGACACATTCCAGGAGCTGTTTGCACCCAGGAATGATCTGGGAGGATCAGGAACCCACCAGGGGCCCCCAGCAGGGTTTTACTGTGTCTGCTCGTGGTGAAATGCAGCGAGAACACGGCATGACTGCAGCTGGTGGGGACAACTAGTGCAGAGCCAGGTGAGCCCCGTGCAGCCCGTGCTTGGGCTGCTGTCAGGCTCTCCCCAGCCAGGCAGAGGCTCTTGGGTGGCTGGTTCTGGATCTGCTCCTCCCAAAGCCCGTGAACGGCTCTGCCGTGGGCTCGCCGGAGCCGTCGGGGGGGGTAAGGAAGCCCTGCCCTGCCAGCTCCTGGCCTGCAGGGATCGTGGTCAGCCCAAGGAGCGCCTGGCCTGCTTCACACCAGCTGGAGATTCACCACCAGCACGGCCTGCCTTTGTTTTTGTGACGTGGGGCAGCAGAACAGCGGCCACGTTGCACGGTGTGGTCTGTGTGTCGCTGCTGCAGCCCCGGGAACGCGTGTCTGGGTCCCCAGACTGATTGTGCTGCCCTGGATGAGCCCCCAAGAGTGGAGCTGGACCCTCGGGTGAGGCCTCAGCCAAGCCCTGAGTGGGAATTGGTTCTACAAGAAAATGAATTTTGTTTGACAGCTCCCCGGTGTGTTCCAGCTGGTCCTTGGGAGGTTCCTGAGGACTGTGCTTTGTCCCCCATGATTTGGGTGTTTGGGGTCTCTCTGGAAGGGAACAGTGAGAGCAGACACATGCAGGGGTCTGGGGCTTGAGGAGGTTTTTGGATCTGGGAAAATGTGGCAGAGCTGTGCCGAAATTCCCTGGATGATGGAAATGGACTCCATGGGGAGCAGCCAGGTTGGAGTGGATTTTGAGGAGCAAAGTGGGTGGACCAGAACTGGCAATTTAGAGGATACTTATATTTGATTTATTAGTAGCTCCAGGCCCCATAAACATTAAAAAAGCCATTAAAGTAGCAGTTAATTTTTTTTCTCTCAGTAAAATTGCCTGTACTTGACAACCATGACCGATTCCCTCCGTTGATATTGTCACGCTGCCAGTCTGCATGGGGAAGGAAATTAAACAAAAATGAAGTGGCTGTGTGCTAATCTCAGATTTATTGTAGGGTTTTGTGTATGAGCCCCTTCCCCAGTCGATGCTCTGTGGAGAGCTGAGGCTTCGTTGTCGTGCCTGTGGCTGGAGGATCTTTCCCTCCAGTTCTCACTGAACTGCCCCAGACTGCAGATGCCATTGAGGGAAGGCACCAAACGCTGCAGATCACGAGGCCAATTAGAAATGCAGATTCACGTGACCAAGTGGGGTCCCCCCGCTCTGAGATTGGGGTGTGGGGCCCAGGTCTGTGCTGAGCTGGATGTGTCTCCATCTCCCACATCCAGGCTTTGGGTTGCCAAAAGCAGAGCAATAGCAGTGACAGCAGAATCCTCAAGATGCAAATTGTCTCAAATGCACTGAGGGGGGAAAACAAAAAGAGCTTTGTATGCACAGAGAGCCTTCAGCTGGAGCTCTGCTTGGGATGTTTGCAGGAGCCTTTGGAGTGTGTTTGGGTTTTGCATCTGTCGCTTTTAACAGCGGACACATCCTGGTCCTCCCGGGCAGGGGCTGCTCCCGCAGCACCGGCGAGAGCGGCGCGAGCGTCGGGGCCGTCGCGCTGCCGGCCCGGCCGCGTGTCCCGCGGAACAGGCTGTGCCTCGGGCCCTTCCTTAGCTGGAACGAGAGCGTGGACAGACGCCAGGCTCTGGGGAAGAAGCAGCATCTGAAAATTGGGTAGTTAAATGCCTGCAGAGTGTCCTGCTGGAGGAGGAATCTGGCAGATTTTGGCAGCGCTGCCTTTGGCACACTCGCTTTGGGGTCACCTCAGTAGCAGGAGGGGATGCTGCCTCCTGCCAGGTAACCTCTGCCTGCTGCCAGGTAAGCTCTGCCTGCTGCCAGGTAACCTCTGACTGTGCTGTTTTCCTGAATGACAAACTCGAAGCCTCGCAGGCTGTTTAATTACAGTGCGAGAGGCGAAGCCTGACCAAAGCCGGCCCTTCCTCCAAGAGCTCATTTCTCTGGGGGGTCAGACACGGCTCACTGGTGGATCCCTGCCCTCCCTCAGGGTGAGGCAGAGGGCAGAGCTGGGCTCCAGGAGTGCCCCTCGTGTGTATTTGGTGTGTGTTTGTGCCTCCATGGAGGGGGCTGGTTTGGCTCATTGGAAGCTGGAGGCCAAGCTGGGGAATGAAGGCCCCTCTGACCGCCCGGCAACCAATCTGTGCCAGCTGGAAGTGGGACCGGGCTTGCCTTACCTGGTTTCAGGTGTCTGACTGAGCTGATCTGTCAGCTCTTTGGGTTGCCAGCGGGAGCAGAGGAGCTCTGTCCTGGATCGTGTGTTGTGTTCCCCACGTCCCTTCCCTGGCCAAGTGCATGTGGAAAGGAAATGAGGCTTGGGGAGAAAATGGTGCTCCTGTGTCCATTGCCAAGAAAAAAATTCAGCCTCTACTTCCTGGGGGATTTTTTTAGGGATCATCCCAGTTCCTCTGGGAATAAGAAATTGCCGAAGATCTTTCTACCAGGACTGATGGATGTGTGCACGTGGTGCTGCCCTGGAACTGGATTAGTGCAGGCATGTGCAGTCCAGGGACAAACCCTTCCCAAGCCGCCTGCAGTGCAGGAGGGGCCAAGGGCTGGTTCGTGGCAGAGCACAAGGTGAGGTGTTGGGATGGAGAGGCTGTGGAATGCCCCTTGCTCCCCCAACGGGGGTGAAAGCGAGAGCTCTGGCCCAGGTCAGCCCTGAGCCCCCCTCGCTCCGCTCAGCCCGCAGAGCCGGGGCAGCCGGGAGGAACACGCAAGGTAAAAGCACTTGTCACAAGGAATAAAGCTGGGAACACGTCTTGGGAAAGTCTTTTTGATTCTAATTGGCATTTCTGAGGCTGCTGCTGGAGGCTCCTGGCCCGGGCTGATGCCAGAGCACATCCCAGAGCTCTGCTCTCCGCACTGAGCCCGTCCTCAGAGGACCCAGAGAGGGGCTGTGGGAGCCGGGCTGGTCTGTGCCCACATCAGGGCATCTGCTGACCTGGGGCAGCACCAACGGGGACCTTTGGGTAGAACCAAAAAGCAGCAGTGGTCCAGGAGGAGCAGCTCTGCCCCTTGGCTCTTCTCTGAGGCTGTGTTGGGTGCAGACAGGTTTAAAGTCTGGTTTAAGCAGCTCCTCTGTACAGCTGGCAAAGGTTAAAAGATCTCCAGTGTCTTTGCATTTAATTATCTCTTTTAGTGGCAGATTATTGTTTTTCATGGGAGATGAAATCTGTATGGGTTTGAAGGACATTTCTCCTGCACCAGGGGCTGGAATGATTTGTTCAGAGCTGCCACGCTCCGTCTATCCTCGTTAAGTACCCTGGGAATACGGACTGGCACCGAGGGAATTCAATGTGACATATAAAAATAAGAAGTGTTGGAGAAAGCTGTAGGCTTCACAGTATTTAACTACCTTGTACCCTTGCTATAGAGCAAGAAGCTTTCCTTGAATTTGAGCTGCCAAAGGTGAGAGAACACCTACTGCCTTGCAGTGGGGCTGGCACTGGACCCTGGGAGAGCAAGAGCCACTCTCCCTGTGCTGCTCATGTGGAAGTGTGGCTGTGCTAAAGGGGATTAACACCAAAAGGGCTCAACGTTGCAAAGTTAAGCATGAGTGAAAATGTAAATAGGCTCAGCAAGCTCTTTTAGTTTTTATACATGGAAATTCCACATCACCATTGTCGCAGCTCATTTGGTTGCCAACCATTCCTGCTGCCCGGGTGGCACAAAGGGAAGGGCTGGCTGTGAGCTCTGCCCTTGCCAGCATTGTCTCTGTGCCTCCCCAGCTCCCAACCCCGGTTCTCTACAGGGGGATGGAGCTGCAGGGCACCAAGATGGGCAGGTTGGGAGAGAGAGCAGGCTCAGGCATCAGGAACTGCATGTTTTGGGTACCCAAAGTGTGATGATAACCTGCTTGGGGACTTCAGTCCCTCCTTGTGCCTCCTCCCCAGGCAGGGTAGTAGTGCTTTGCTCTCCAGGCTACTCACAGAGAAATCCCATCACTTGCTCTAGCCCTCTTTGTCCTTTTCAAAAAGCCATTCTGAAGCCTCTCCCTCTGGGAGGTGAATTCCTCTCACGTACACTGCCTCCCAAGGACCTTCTGGCAACCCCTCCAGCAGTGCTGCAGCATCAACAGTGCCAGGTGAGGTGCCTGTCATGGGAGTTAATCCCCTTTAATCTCTTCCCTCCTCCGCTGAGCCGAGCACACAATCTCCCAGTGTTACAGGAATGTACATTAAATGTGGCTCTTTGGCTTAAAATTTGTGAAGAAGAAAGGGATGTTTCCTTCTTTCTGGTGGGATCTGCACACCAGCCAGAGGTCACTGCCCCAGCAGCAGCAGCCCCTTGTTTTACTCACAGGGGGGTTGTTTGCAATCTGACAGAGCTGCTCTCGTGCACCAAATGGGCACTTTGGAGCCTTCAGCATGTCTGCCTCTCACTCATTTTGTGCAGCTGAGGGGCACAGAACAGCTCCTGTGACACGGTTCCATCCCCACGTGGTGCGTTACGTGCAGCATCACCACCCAGGTGAGCCCTGCTGTGCTGTGGGGAGGTGTTTGGGGGCTGGAGGGTGCAGGGTCTGGCTGTGGCCCCGTGTCCCTGCAGAGCTGCCACCTGCCCACAGGCGCTCTGGGGCGGTGGCAGGAGCTCTTCCCAGCAGGCAGAGGTCCTGACCAGCACAGTCTGTGAATGGCCTTTGGAAAAACAGGGAATGAACCCCCCTCATGGGATTCAGGGCCATTAGTCCTGGCTCTTCCTGCTGTTTGAACAACTCTCAGACAAATGCCTTTGTGCTGTGGCTGTTGGCTCAAGATTTGCTGTGGCAGTGCTCCCCAGCCCTCCAGGAATCGAGCGTGTGGAGATCCAAGAGAGTGCCCTTTATCAGGGAGGCCTGGCAACCTGCCCCTTACCTTCTCCCCACCCCGGCCAGCCCCCCCCACAGCTGCCTTTAATTGGATTTCTCTTAAAAAACCCAAATGTGGAACAGCAAAGCACTGTCAGCACAGCCCTTCTGCTGGGACTCTCTGGGGAGCAGGAGGAGGCAGGGCCAGGGAGGGGGTTTGGCTGGAGCTGAAGCCTTTGGTCACACAGCAGTGGCTCTGCCAGCTGTGGGGAACCGTGCCCAGGCTTCCCGCTGAGCTCTGCCCAGGTATGAGGGCAGGGAAGGAGGTTGTGGTGGATGGAGGCTCTTAAATGGGGGCAGAGTCTGCATGCTCCTGCTCTGCAGGGGGAAGGGGGCAGAAAATGGGCTTTAACAGTGCAGGGTGTGGTGACTGGAGCATCTCTGCCAGAGCGGGCGGCTGCCTCCTGCCCGGGCTGGAGGAGACACCTGACCTTCCCCTGCTCCCAGGGAAGGCCATGCAGGTTTCTCTGTGGCTGTGGAGGGAGGTTGAGCACAGCCCAGGGCCCTGCTGGGGTGTGGATGGGGCTGGGGTTTGTCTGCAGGTTTTACACAGCAGTAAACACATCTGTGCATCCCACAGGGGTGGCTGCGAGCTGTGACCGGGGCTAAGGGCTGAAAGTGGAACCCAGAGCAGGGTGGGAGGGGAGGGCATTGCTCCGTGTGCCACAGCCTTGCTTGTGTCAGCTCTCTTGGGTGCCTGAGGTCAGTGCATGGGGCAGAACCCCCAGCCTGGGGCACCTTCTCCTCCTGGCGCCAGGACATGCTGGGAGGCGCAGTCATGATCTCCCCTCCTGCACCTGATGTTGCTCCTGCTGTCCCCTGCTCCCAAGTCACTCCGTTCTGTCGCCCCCACAGGGCTGTAATGTCATGGAGGACCAGGACCTTCGGGACATTGGGATTGGTGACCCGCAGCACCGGCGGAAGCTGCTCCAGGCCGCTCGCTCCCTCCCGAAGGTCAGCACCGACGCCCTCCCGTGGGACAGGGACGGGACCTCGCCCAGCACGGCCGTGAACTCGGGGAGAACAAAAGCCAGACCCTGTGTCTCTGGCCACAGAGGGATCTCAGGGGCTATGGGAAGGGTTTTGGGAATAGCAAGGAGGAGGAGGATTATACTGGTCTGCCAGGCTATGCAAATGGTGGTGGCTCCATGCTGGGCAGAGGGTGGCTGTTTTTCCTGCCAATCCCAAGAGCATTTCTTGTTTATGCAGTGATTTTGTTACTGTAAAGTGCTAGTGGAGATGGTGATGGGCTGTAAACTGATTTTCATTGATCCCGTATCCCTCAGGATCCCCGCAGCTTTTAACCCTTTCCTTGTGCTTCCACAGTTGAAACCCCTGGGCTGTGATGGGAACAGCCAGCCATCAGTTCCTGCATGGCTCGACTCCCTGGGGCTGCAGGATTACATCCAGTCCTTCCTCTCGAGTGGCTACAGCTCCATCGACACTGTGAAAAACCTCTGGGAGCTTGAGATAGTCAACGTGAGTGTTGCCTCTCTCCAGCCGGGGCAGCAAGTCCTGCCCCACTGTGGGGGCTGAGACTTGTCAGGAGTCATCTCACGAAGCCACTTCGTGCCAAGGGCAGGAGAGCCCACGGTGAGCACGGTCTGTCCCTGCAGGTGCTGAAGGTGAACCTGCTGGGCCATCGGAAGAGGATCATCGCCTCGCTGGCGGACAGACCCTACGAGGAGCCGCCGGCCAAGCCGCCGCGGTTCTCACAGCTGAGAGTGAGTCCCTGCTCGCGGTCCCTGCCGGGCTCGCGTGGCTGTGTGGGCACGTCAGTGCTGGCAGAAGCCTCGGCGTGTCTGGTGTGTCTGCTCAGCTCCTCAGCTCACCCTCTCCAGCCACCCAGGCAGCAAATAGCAGTGATTGCAGTGAGCGGGGAAGATCACATCCAGCCCCTGCAGGTCAGCCTCTGGATGCCACCCCACAGGAAAGGTCAGGCCGCTCCTTGGGATCAGGTGCCTGCACTGAAGGGGTGCAGGGTGCCACCCCCACCTCTGCCCTGCACCGAGGGGAATGCTGAGCCCACTTCCTTGCCCTGGTTTCCTGGCCAGACGTGCAGCAGTCTTTGGCAGGCAGGAGTGACCCAGCCCATCTGGAGAAGGGCTGCAGCTGGGCCCTGGTGTTTGACTGTGCTCTCGGGAGCCAGAACCCGTCTCCCTGGCCTGGCCAGGCTGCTCAGAGCTCAATGTCACTGCCAAGTAGCACTCGATGAGATGTGTGGATGTTGATTTTTGCTGGTGGTCAGGGAGAGAGTTGTCACGTTCCTATTCTTCCTGAAAACTGGCATTTGAGAACTGAGTTTGGCAAAAGCCACGGGGCTCGCGGCGACCCTGAGAGCTCAGGAGCATGGCAGTGTGTGCTGCTGCCTCCTCCCAGTGATTGCAAATCAGCTTCCTGGAGCAGGAATTGGAATGATTGGTTTCCCCATCCGGAGCATCCTGTTCTTGCTCTGCTGCAGAGCTCTGCACTCTGTCTTGCATTCCCAAGTCTTCCCAGCACAAACAGCCTTAGCTGAGGCGAGTTGGGCTGCTATGCCCTGCTTGCTCACACGGGATATTTTAGGAACCAGGTTCAGGTGTGAGAACAGAGAGGTGCTGCACCAGGAGGGTGCCAGGCCTTTGCCCACTGCTCAACCCCCAAAACATCCCCATGGGATGGATGAGACTGAAGGCAGCAGGGCTGGGGGGAAGAAGGGTCCTTTGGTGCATCTCAGCTGATTGAGATGCTGCCCAGGGAGGCTGGGTGAGAGAATGGGCCATTTGCAGCATTTCCTGGCACTGCAGCTGGTGCTCCAGCGGCGGCTCCGCGCGGGGGGTGGAGGGATGTCAATGGCAAATCAGGGGATGGGTGAACAGGGCTGATGTGGCTGCAGCTGTGCGGGGGCTGCGGGGCCGACCTCGCTGTGCTCGGGGCTCCTCTCCCGCGCTGCTGATCGGCAGCGCCCTCGGGTGCTTTGCTCAGTGCCTTAGGGGAGCCCATTCCTCTGTGAACACCCTGCCTGCAGCTCGGGGTGTCCCCTGCCCCCGGCATGAGCTCACAGAGCCAGAGGTGTGCCTGGCAGATGGGCTGCGTACCTGGCTGAAACTATCTGCAAGCAAATTATGGGTCTCGTGCAGAAGAGAAAGGGTGGGATCGTTGGCACTGAGGCAGGAGCCCCCAGAGCAGGAGCTGACCCCAACAGCTCTGCTCTCTGCACCCTGTGCCGGGCAGTGTAGAGGGGAGCGATGTGGGGCACAGCCCAAACTGACTGGGAGCCTTTGTGGTGTCTGTTCATTTCAGTGCCAGGACTTGATGTCCCAGACGTCATCGCCCTTGAGCCAGAACGACTCCTGCACAGGCAGATCTGCCGACCTCCTGCTGCCCTCCGGGGACACCAGCAAGAGGCAACACGACCGTGGCACTGAGGTTGCTCCCTACTCCAGAGCTGAGCGCTACAAAGCACAGGTCAGTGGGGGCTTTTGTCTGTCCTGGTGGCCCTCTGTGCAGGCTCCCCTCTCTCTGGAGCCAGGGAGGAGGTAGGGTGATGTAGAGCTGGTCAGGCTCAGCTTTCCTCAGGCATTAGAGCCAGCAGCTCCTTTATGCCTCAGTTTCATCTCAAAAACAGGCAGCTCATGTTTCCATCAGAGCTGGCACCTTCACCTGCCATGTGCTGCCTCTGCCCAGTCCCTGGGGCCTTGGCCACTGCCAACCTCAATCACTCCAGCCCAAAGAGCCCTCCTGAGAGCTGTTTCAACCCAGGTTGGACCTGTTGTGGCTTCACATGCATGTTTCTTCCCTTCCAGGAGGACCGTCGGGAATCCAAGCTGACCTTGCGCCCCCCCAGCCTGGCTGCCCCGTATGCCCCAGTCCAAAACTGGCAGCATCAGCCTGAGAAGCTCATCTTTGAGTCCTGTGGCTACGAGGCCAACGTAAGTGGCTTTTGGCTTGTGGGTGAGACGGGGATGAGGAGGCTCTGGGGTCAGGCCATTGCACGTGGAGTTGCAGGGCCTGCATTGCCTTGTAGGGTTTAACATCTCCCCCTCCTCCAAACAGTACTTGGGCTCCATGTTGATCAAAGACCTGCGAGGGACAGAGTCTACACAGGATGCCTGTGCCAAGATGAGGGTACGGAGGCCCTGGGGCCGCTTGCAGCCTGTGCTGGATGATGTGGGTTGGGGGATGGGGGATTTCAGTGAAGCTGCAGTTCCCCAAACCCTGTGGGGGCCCAGACCACCAAACAGGCAGTGCTGCTGTCACTGGTGAACTGCCCCTCCCCGGCACTGCTCCCCAGAGCTGGAAGGTCTGTGCAGTGGAAGAGTGGGTGTTTTCACTGGGGAAGGGGTGGCTGGGTTCATTTCAGGTCCCCAAAACCTGTCTGCTCGGCCCTGTGGGTCTCTGGGGTGGACTGGGGCAGGGGTGAAGAAGGGAAGATCCATTCGTAGGTGGTCACTTGAATGTTCTTGTTTCTGAAGAAATCCACGGAGCACATGAAGAAGGTACCGACCATAATCCTGTCTATCACATACAAAGGGGTGAAGTTCATCGACGCCTCCAACAAGGTGAGCTGCAGATGACTTGAAACTGGTGTCTGGAGGGACAAGACCTGCAGTCCCACCTGCCTGGGGGCTGCAGGTCACTTTTCATGGCTCCAGAAGCCACGGCTGGTCCTGGGGAACAGGTCAGGCTGTGGGGGAGCACCAAGGTGATGATGGTTACCTGAGTGCCAAAGGCTTGGCAGACTAGCTGCTTGTGGACCATGTTGCCATTTATTCCTGCCGTGGGAGGGAGCTGGGACTGGTTTGGCTGGGAGACTCCCCCTGCCTGCCCCCAGCACACACTTCACAGCCACTGTTGGCTGGGTGTATTTGCCATCCCCAGAAGGGTGACAGGTGCTTGTGGTTGACCCTGGCAGAATGTCATTGCTGAGCACGAGATCCGGAACATCTCCTGTGCTGCTCAGGACCCCGAGGATCTGTGCACATTTGCCTACATCACCAAGGATCTGCAGACCAGCCACCACTACTGCCACGTCTTCAGCACTGTGGATGTGGTGAGTGGGTTACTGCGTCACATCTCCAGTCCTTTACAGTCCACTTGTTTTATCTCTCAGCTTTGTTAGCGAGTCATAGACCAGGATCTAAGACCAGAACCTCCTAAGGTTCCTTCACTATTTCTAGCCTAAAATAGTCCTGGTCCAAATGCCTTCACTTTGGACCTCTGTGGACAGTATTTGTGTGGCTTTGTTCTTGCAGTCTCCAGCGCTGAATAAAACAGGGCAGGAGCTTTCCCTTCTGGGGAATGTGCCATGCACAAAGCCCTCGCATGCTCTCAATTATGTTGAGCATAATGGGCTGATTTAACAACGTTTTAACTCACTGAGAAGGTGGAAGCATGATTTGCTTTTGCATTTGGGCAAAATCAACTGCATGAGATGTTTTGGCTTTTTTTCTTTACCCTGCTGCACTGTGGTACTGGTGGGGCTAAAACAGGCAGGCAGGAGGTCCTGGGGGAGGCACAGGGACTGTGCCCAGCGTGACCTGACAGCTTTGTGCTCTGTGTTCTCTCAAAGAACCTGACATACGAGATCATCCTCACGTTGGGGCAGGCGTTCGAGGTCGCCTACCAGCTGGCCCTCCAAGCCCAGAGAGCAAAGCCTCTTGGTGCTGGAGCAGGAGAAATGATTGAAACAAAATCTTCCAAACCAGTGCCTAAACCACGAGCCGGCATGAGGAAATCTGCGGTACGTGTGTGCGGGGGGAGCGACCGGCGGGTCTGAGCCGGGCTTTCTCCTGGGCACCACAGGCTTACACCTCCCCTGGGTGGTGGGGGGAGCCCAGGTGGGACTGAGGTGCCTGTCAGTGCAGGTCTGTGCCTCTGTCAGTCCTGTTGCAGGGTTGGGGCTTCCCCTGGCAGGGGGAGGGCAGGCAGAGGTGGAAATAAAATAGCCTGGTAGAATGAGGCTTAAGGGCCCTGCTGGGTCCAGCACAGCTTCCCTGTGCAAACCCTGGAGTGAGATCTGTAGGTGACCTGCAGTTTGCAGTACAGGGTTCCCCTGTAGCCAAAACCAGCCAAGACTGGAGCTGCTGAGGAGCAGGGACTGCTGCCATAAGCCACTGCCTTCCTTTAATGTCTCCTTTTGTCTGTGTTCTGCTTGCTCCCCCCGCTCAGGTGCCGCTCCCTCCCGACACCCGCTGTTGTTACTGTCACACCTGTACAACACACCGCCCCTCCTACCTGCCGCTGCAGTCTGTTAGTCCCGGAGCGAAGGTCTTTACCCTTCTTCCTGCCCCCCTCCCTTCCGAACCGACCCTGCTGCCTCCCCACTTCCCGTGTCTCCTGCTGTGCCCCACGTCCTGCCTCGCTGCTGTCCTCCCCCTGCTCGTTCCAGCCTGTACCGTGGGTTCGGACAAGCCCAGGGACACGCTGCCCCCACCTGCTCCTGCTCACACAGTGAGGCAGTTCTCAGCTAACCCTGCTGCTCTTGCTGGTGGTGGTAACTTCTCTGTGGCTCCCTGATTTAGGAGGACAAAAGGAAAGAGCTGTGCTTGGTCAGGAGAGTAAATCACATGGGAGCTCACCTGCCAGAAGCTGTCTCTCTCTCTCTCTCCTGTTTTTGTAGCGCTCCATTTTTCATGCTTGTTTGAGATGAGTGAAGCTGTCACCAAAGGGTGACTGGGATTCTCAGCCTAATGCAGGAAGTCATCTCGGGGTGCTGGGTTGAGACTGACGTGGCCAGCCAGACGTTTTAGATGTGAAGGACTCAAATGTCTCCCCAGCAAGAGCTGCTTCCTTGCCCATGTGCACGTTTCTGGGACGAGCAGTAGGCAGAGCAGCAGTTGCTCTGTGCTTTGAATCCCCACTTGTTCTGTCCCAGAAGCACGGGTGACCTAACGTGCCCTTTTCTCCTCATCTTCTAGCTGGATCCCCCTGAAGTGGACCAAGACTCCCAGTCTCATGCCAGCGTCTCCTGGGTCGTGGACCCCAAGCAGGACTCCAAGCGGACCCTCAGCACTAAGTATGAGACCACTATCTTCTAAAGCCAACACCCGCGTCCGCCCCGTCTAACCGTGCCTTTGCGATCTGATCTGTCTGCTCTTCTAAACTCCCTCTTCCTCCAGCTGCTCGCCCTGAGCCCGCGTAGGCACCACGTCCAAGGCAGCAGCACTTAGGAGACTGTAGACTTAAACAGCTTTTGTACCTGATCGCTGCTGAACACTGTGAATCTCCTTACTCGGAAACAAGGGTAACGCTGTAGCTGAATGTGAGGCGGGAGGAGCAGAGGGCAGGCTGGGAGCCGGAGATGTGGATCCAGGAAAGCCGCCTGCCGTTTTCACGTCTTCCCCCTCGCTCTGGCACTGTGAATCCCTGGGGCAATGTGACACTCCCCAGGCCTTTTTTTCTATCTCACCTTGTCCTTGGACTGACGGAGACCTCTTGTCTCTGCGGTGCACACACTCCCTCCTCCTAGATCCTCCTCTTCCCGACTGAGCCACGGCTGTTACTGTTCAGTGAACTCACCCTCCTTCCCTGCCAGTCGAGTTGACACTAACCACTGTGATGCTCTCTGCAAATAACACGCGGGCACTCCATTTCTCGCGGTGACCCTCGCCCGCAGCCCCGCTCCTCAAAGCCCGGCGCAGAACCCGCTCTGCTGGGGGAGCGCTGCTTTGGGCCGGGTGTGATCGTTCCCACTGTGAGCTCTGTCCCCTCAGAGATGGGGGGGTTGGTTGCATGCATTTCAGTCCCTTGTAGGTTTTTCTTCACCCCATAGTCCTCCTGTTTACACTCACCAGACTACTCGTGAGCTCTGGGCGTAGCTCTCACGGGGCAGCCTGTGGTTAAGCTTCCAAAGGCACATGTTGCTGTTAGCCCCGGTCTGGGGAGGGGAGGTGTGGGCTGGACACCAAAAGCAGCAGTTGGCATCAGCAGGGAGAGGTCAGGGAACAGCCCTGGGTTATTTGCTCCTCATGTTAAGGGCAGCAGCAGCTTGTCCGAGCCTTGCTGGGGCTTTGCAGCTGCTGCCTCGAAGCTTCCGTTTCCCCAGACTTGCGGCCAAATCTGATGTTTCAAAGTCTTTATTTAGCTCTTTCTCAGGAATGAGTTTGATCTCCCAAGTCATTTGTGACTTAATGGCACTGAGTGGCAAACTGACTTCAGACTGAGGGTTGTGCTAGTGAGGATCCAAGCGAGAGGACTAAAAGTAAAAGGATTGTCTTGGGAAAGAAAAAAGGAAAACTCAGTCTAGTGCATACATTTCATGTGCCACAGAACCCCCTGATACAGAGCCAGCACTGCCCGGGTGCTGCAGTGCCACCCTGCCAGCCCAGGCCTTGTGGACAGAACATTGCTGTGCCTCAGGTGCTCCCCGAGGTTGGATTTGGGTTCTGTCAGCAAAATTCCAGGCTGTAAGAGTGCCCTAAGGTTTCTGTATCCCTCAAAGAGGAACTGCCTCGCTGGCGGGGGTGGCAGTGCAGTTTCTACATGTAGGCATTCAGCATGCAGCTGCCACATGTCTGCCCCACTTCCGAGGGTCTGAGCTTTTCATCTCCCCCTGCTCTCAGCTGGGAAGGGCAGGTTCCTCTGCACTTCCTAAATCTGGGTCACTAGAGCATGTGCCTTTCTAAGGGTGACCAAACCCAGCAGGGATCACAGGCAGCCCTGCCCAAGCCACGACACTGCCAGTGTGTGCCCGTAGCCCTCGCACTCGTGTCCCATCTCCGGGGCCAATCGCCTCGTCTTTCCCAGCACGTGTTTTTGTATGACTTGGAAATTCATTCCCTTATCTCCCTTTCTGTTTGCCTCTGCGAAGCTGAGCTCCAGGCAGCCGTCTCCTACCGTGGAATGTAGTTACGGGCAGAGACCTGGGACACAGTGGCTGCTGACACGAAGATCATCTCCCTCTGGCACAGGCAGCTGCCTTGGAGTGGGTGCGTGGCTGCTCGGTGAGGGCTCCCAGAGCAGAGGGGGAAGGGACTCAGCCCCCTCTGAGGAAAACCGCTCTCTCCTTTCCTAGCGAAGGAAACTTGAGACTTGGAGGCAGGAGAGCAATGTCGCCTTTTCTAGTTTGAGACAAACGTCTTTCGACCTGTTTCTTTTTTAACGTGTGAAATGACACAGAGCAAATGCCGTTCACGGTTTCAATGTAGCACCGCAGCTTTTTGTTGAGGAAAAAAAATTTACTGAGAATCCCACAGTCCAGCGAGCAGTAAGATAGAAAGTCTTAGCAGGGGCATGGTGTGCACATCTCTGACGGTACTTACTCCGCTTCAGCTCTGGGTGAACAGGAGAGAACGCCAAATTCTTGGATATTGCTTCCTCCCGTGTGAGAACCGTGCGGGGTAAGTCTGCATCCTGTTCTCCGAGCCACTCCATGCTTTTGGAGCAAATGGAAGTAACTTGAGGAAAAGAGTCTGCAAAGGATCTTTCCTCCCAGAGCAGTTGTGGCCAATATCCCCAATGGTACAAAGCTTCCTTATCCCCTGAACTGTCACGTTGCAATACTTGACATTTCTATGGCAAGGACGCCGTTTCTTCCCATTTCCGCACTGAATTCCTGGGGACGACTCCCTCCTCCAGCCTCTGTGCACCTGTCTTGTTTTTAAATGCAGTTATGCCCTGAAGGGCTGGGGGTTTTTAAGTATATTCAATTGTGATTTAGCACTTTTTTGATACTAGCTCATTATTTAATTAGTGCAACAGTTCCAGAAGATGAACAAATAAGGAGTTAAATTTTGGGCATTACACTGAAGCAGTCCATTCCCGAGATAAACCACATCAGCCTGAGGGTGGCTTGGCCCTGTGCAAGCCCAGTGTCCCCAAAGACACAACCTCCAAGGTGCTGTGTGCTTGCTTTTCTTTCGACTTATAGAGTGTTTAACAGTGGTTTGGGCTGTGACTGACGTGTTTTCAGACTGTTCCCCTCGGGGAGAATATTAAAATAGTTGTAATTTAAATCCTTCAGATGCAAAATGTAGCGCAGTGTGTCCGTTCCGATCTTGTCAGGCCTTGTCAGGGCTGTGGGACCTGCTGCTGCATGGGAACACTGTGCCCAGGTAATTCCTGTTTAACTCCCGTTGCTGCTGTATGTCAGGATTTCCTTTAGTCTCTCTCACAGTGGGGCTGGGAGAGAAGCGAACCGTAATCCCGAGGGCTTAGACCTGTAAAGGATTGGGAGGGAGAAGTGAAGATTTTGGGTGAATTTGATGAATTTAGGAAACTTAACATTCCTCGTTATGCACATGTTGCAATTCATACTGGTGTAAGTGTAAATATTTGGTGTGTTGGCAACAAGTCTTTGGTGAGATTGCAAATTGAACCTCTGTGTGGGAGGTTTCTTTTCTGACACGTGAGCTTTTTGGAGGTTGGCTTGGAGATGACATGGTGATGAAGACTCCAATCTTCAGGGACTGGGCTCGGTGACCCTGGTGGTCCGTTCCAGCCCCGTGTGTAACCCTGTGGTTGTCTTTAGTGATCCAACCGTTCTTTAGCCAGACACTCCCTTTCTCACCTGACAGAGCAGTTGTTTTAGCAGTTCAGTGTGGTGGGATCTCTCAAGGCAGTCAGTGCTGGAGACTGACTCTGGGCCGTGCCGGTTGCTGGTTCCTGGTGGCCACATTAACCCACCCACTGCACAGTATTCGGGCTCTTCCTCCCTGCAGGGTTTTGTGGTATCTGGAGGAAAGTGCCCCAAATTTCTGGTGCTGAATATGACTTTGCATCAAACTGCATCTGCTGTATTTACCTGCCTGGGAGAAGGTGGGGCTGCCCTGGGCCTTGTTCCCCTCTTTAAGGACAGACTGTGTTTCACAGACTTTGGTTTGTGGGCTGAGCCCTCCCTCGTGGCCGGCAAACGGAGATGCTGAGTTTTGTCTTTTCTTATATAGGAGGGGATGATTTTTTTTTTTTTCAAATTGAAGATGCTTTATCCTTTTTTATTTTGTGTTTACAAAGACAAAAACAGCGCTAATCTTAGCTGTTCAGCTGACTTTAAACTTGCTTTAGGATTGTTCTTTTTAGAAGAAATTATGCAACCTTTTTGGGGTACACACCTGTCCCCCTCCCAGGGAGAAGATATGGCACCTTCCAGGCTGTACCTGTCGTGAATTCTGTACCTTCAGGAGGCTGCTGAGACACAGAGCAGGTGCCAAATAGCACCCGAACACGTCCTGTTCTGTGTGCAGCTGAGGTGGAGCCAAAGCTTTAACGCTCCTCCCACCCACCTCGCACCTTTCCAGCAGCAACACTTCCCTGCTCACATCAGTTCCATCCACCAGGTCCGTGGTTTGGAGCTGGTACAGCGCTCACAACGCTGTCTTGTTGCAAAGGTCTCCCTTCTAGGTCTCGCATTGGTATTGCGTTTTTTTCCCAAAAGTACCTGTGCTGCTCTCACTAAGTCAACCCAGCTCAGACGTTTTTCTTGCCCACGGAAGAATAACCTGGGATTCCCTGACAGGGCAGAGACAGTCAAGTTCAGTTTGCAATGTGGACATTTTTGCTAATTGTGATGTATGGCAGTGGGGCTGATTTGTATACAAATGTTATTTAATCTGTCTGTATTTTGATACTTGAATTTCCTTTTATTTCCTGTATATACAATTGTTAATCTGTTTGAATTTGTCCGAATTTTAAACATCTTGTGGTACCAAACGTAACCAATCTGTGCAACAACATAGACTGACCTCACTACAACAAGGCGAGATTGTAAATATTCCTGGGCTTCCAGCAGTCGTTTTGTTGTTTTCATAATTGTACAACTTAGAACAGACCGAATTAATAAACAACCTTAGGCACACGTTTGTGCTTTGTCTGTGGCCTCAGTGTTGTACCCGAGTCTCTTGGGTGTCTGTGTCAGAGCAGTTCTTGTCCTGTGGGTGCCAGCCCAGGGGGTTTGGGGCCATGCAGGGGGGGTACCACTGAGGGCTGAGCAGCTGCTTGGGTTGAAGCTGCTCTTTTTTGCAGCTAGTCGTAATGACCCAAATATTGAATATTATTATTTTGAGACAAACTAATTTATGCGTAAAATTGCATCCACGTGTTCTGTTGAACAAGGGTCTGCAGGCACTGTGGCCGTGTTCTCCGCATGATGGTGTGTGAGAAAGGCTGATTTTTACCCCCACTAATGTGCATCTGCAAGGACTGTTCCGCTGGGGACTGTCAGGACCCGAATGTACTCACCATAACCACTGAGATCCCTTTTCTGCAGCACGGCAGCGAGTGGTTCCAGGGGCCTGTTTCAGCAGCCACAGCTTGTAGCATTTACCCAGCAAAGACCTGGGGCTTGCCAGGAACTAGGACATTTCATTATGTAAAATTAGAGCAAGAAATCTAGACATTTAAATACAGGTTAAAGTTCAGATTTTCGTGTCAAGTAAAATCTGGTTGATGTAAAATACTAAATACACCAGGGATTGCTAAATTTGTACTGTATGTTCCATTTCTAATAAATTGGCAAGTCAGGTTTTCAGGCTGACACTGAAATACCCGGAGCTGGTGTAATGGTTTGAAAGACTGTGAGGTTTTATCCTCGCCAACACCTCGGCAGAGGCTACAGACCCCGGGCAGAATTAACACCTTGAATTGAAAAGGCCTGAGCTGCACTGCAGTTCAGTGGACTCCACAGCCCCTTGCCTTCCCCCTCAAATGGTGGCAGTTTTTTTGAGGAAAAAAGACCTCTACTTTTTGTAGTTTAGAGGTTTACTCAGATCCTGACATACCAAGGGGTGCTTCCCACTGACCCTGGTTGGGTGGACTTTTACAAGCTAAGGCAGGATCTGAGAAACTGGAGAATGGATTCCACTCCTGCCTGGTACATGGAGAATGTGATGAAAAATAATCCAGCCTGTGTCTGGGAGAAGTACCTTCCTGAGAATTCCCAGACTCCTGCCTGTTGTGGTGGATCACACTTCCAAAGCTGCACCCGACTTCCAGCAGCGTTTCCTGAATGGGGAAGGGCCTTTGGAGAAATCTTTTTGAGTATTATGTCCATCAAAGAAAATTAAAAGGCTAAGGAAGGAATGAATCCACTACCCTCCAGGGAATAAAAGTATGAAAACAAAAAATTATTGGTCAATCAACCTTTGCACAGAAATCTCCTGTGAGAGAAGCACAGCACTTTTCAGGGAAACTCTCCAAGCCCTCAGAGAAGACCAACAGAACATTTTTCTAGCCAGTGCTTGTTTTTGCAGCGAGTGAGTGTCAGGCACTTAAACAGCTCTTCAGCTAAAACGCTGACACCTCAGAGGGAGCTCCTCTGCAGAGGGTGCTTTGTTCTTGTCACAGTCACAGCTTACACAGCTGGAGCCTCTAAATCTTTCCTTATTAGTGAGTCATACCTGACACTCACCAGATTTAAGAACTTCTTAGTACACCATGAAGCAATGAATAAATAAAGCAGGCTCCAACTTCTTCGACTTATTTCAGAAGCTATCTTATTTTCTTGTTATTTCTACTGTCACATCCGAACCATCTCCTTCCCCGTTCTCACACGTTTTCTGTTCCGTGACAGAAGCCCGGCCTATGTAGCTATACACATCTATAGAGAGATATATACATGTGTATACACACACACAGACCTGTAAGAAGCTGATCCCTGGCAGTCCGACGCTGCTCTGATGACAATTTCATGCACAGGGGTCGGTGTGGAAATGCAGCTCCGTAGCTCCTCCAAGGAGAGAACTGGCGTAGGCCTGGCTGCACAACAGCAGGATAAAAGTAAGGGACGGACCGCGAAGGAAGGGGGGTTAAAAGCTTTACCGAGCAGCTTTGGAGTGAAAACGTGCAGGTTTGTGTGCAGAAATCACCTGCTGTGGCTGTGAGGGGACGCTGTGAGGGGACGCTGTGAGGGGACGCTTCTCCGCCGCCGCCTCGTCCCCGCCATCCCCGGCGCGGGGGTGACCCCTAGTGCCGGCCGGGAGCGGCGGCACTCTCCCGGGGACACCGAGTCACACCGAGTGAGTCACACCGAGGCACATCGAGTCACATCGAGTCACATCGACTCACACCGCGCCCGCCCCCGCCCGTCCGCCATACCCGCACTCCGCACTCGCCCGGGGCGGCGCCCCCCCTGCCCCGCGAATGGGCCGCGCCGGGCGCTGTCCGGGGGCGGCGAGAGCGGACGCTCCCATTGAATGCAGGGGGGGGGCGAGGGGGCGGTGCCGCGGTGCGAGGCCTGTCCAGGCGCCGCGGCCCTCAGGCAGCGCGGTTCCCGTCCCGCCACCCCATCCCGGCCCTACCGTCGCAGGCTCTTCATCCCGGGAGCAGCGGCGGGAGCAGCCAGGAGGCTGCAGGGAGCGCTGCCGGCCGTGCAGCCGCCGCAGCATCTCCTTCCCGCACATCCATCTGGGTTTGTCCGTTTTCCTTCTGGCGGGCCCTCAGGGAAGGCCCTGACTCCGGCCGCCTGCTGTAACCTCCCCTGTACTTCGCTGGGATTAAATCTTCCGAGGGGCAAACAGTTTGCCTTTCTTCTCCCTCCCAGAACTTCCTTTTCTGTCTGTTTCCTCAGCCCCTGTGCAGCTGGGGCTGGGCTGGTGGGTCACGGAGCCTATAGGCTATAGGGCAGCTGCTCAAAGCCCCAGGAACAGCTTGTGAGCAGGAAAGCAACTGGTCTTGAGAAACTAAACCAGTAATGCTCATCATGGGACCAGTTTGGCCCAAATCCTGCCCAGGAATTTCCCCCAGTGCTTCCTGATCAGCTTTGTGCGGTGCCAGACCCATCTTCTGCCCTTTTCTTATCCTTAGCTTCACGTGAGGGAGGTGAGGGAGGGAAAAAGCATTTATAGAGAATAAAACAGCACAGCTCCTGAGGGGACTTCAGTTTGCTCTTATCTCTGTTTCAGGGCAGGGCCCACTGCTCCCAGCCCATAAATCCTGATCCCAAGGGAGGCAATTGTAAGTATTTAAATATATATTCATTTTCCATTCTTTAGTTTCCTCTCCCAAGTGACTGGTGACATGAAGAATTGTAATAGCAGTATGTATTTTTAATGCATTTCCTGCAGATTTCTGCAAAACAATCTAATTCCTGAGTGGCTTTAACTTACCAGAAAGGCAGAAGACCTCAGGAGCACTGGAAATAGGCAGGGTGGGTTCTTCTAATCTCCTGTTTTAATGAGCTCCATCCATCTCTCTGATTAGAATAATCTCATTTATTTTAGCCAAGCCATCTAGCTGAAATCCCAACAGAGGAAATTGGGATTTTGAGGGTGAGCAGGTGTCAGTGAGGGAGCACTTGAGTGTCAGGCAGCAGACTCCATAGGGAGATTTCCAATTTGCCCTTTTATCATCTCAGAAATTTGTAACCCTGATGATCACATTGGAAAAGGACCATTTGAGCTGTAAATCTGTACCACAAATGGTATTGATGAGTGGCTGTGGAGACCCCATGCAAATCCTCTGCCCTTTTTGAAGCAATTTCCCTTAAAAGTCAAACCCAGCCTGGTGCAGAGGGCTCAGCTTTCCTAGAAGGCTCCCATTTTCCCAGCAGAAGCAGAGAGAGCTCCACAGCTGGAGCATCCTCACCACAGTAGGAACTCACCATGGTTCCACCAGAGTGGAACAGCCACGCTTTTGCAGCCCCACCGGCACGGCCGCGCCGGGCGCAGCCGCAGGGAAGGGCCTGCCAGTGCAAACAGAAACACCTTCCCCATGGAAGGGGAAATGGATTTTTTGTTTAAAAGATGGTGATGTTTTTCCAAGCCTGTCAAATATGAAAGTCCCCATTTAAAGGAGTTGAACCAGCAGTGAAATTGGTCACTGTTTGCACTCCCACACACTGCCAGAGGCAGCTGAAAGCAAACTTCCTGGTGTATCCCAATCCAGATCACCTGGGAGTGAAGCACAGTGCCCCAGGCTGTGAGCCACCCTGCTGAGCAGCCAGAGGAGGGGCAAAGCCCAAGTGGTGTCACAGACCCTGCTTCCAAAACAGGAGGGAATTTGGAGCCTAAAAGCTACAGCTGTGGCTGTTAGAAATCGGCCTTGAAGGAGGAAGGCAATGGGGGCAAAGGCAGAAAGCGTTAGCAGGTGTTTTGGGAGGGTGTGGAGGGAGGGCCAGGAGTTTTCCTCTGCCCCATCAGCCAGGAAAGCTATTTTTTTCAGGAGCTCCTGGGGCACCAGACAAGGTTTGGATTGTTCCTGTGCTGGGTGTTTGTGCAAGTACGTGGGCAGACAGCTGGATCCTGAGCAGCTCCTGGCAGGCGCATGAAGGGGTGTTGCCCACCTTGTCCAGGTGAGAGGATGTCTGGGTGCTGGCTCTGATTTTGGTTGGGATTCCTTTGGAAAAGCACGTGTGTGCTGCCCTGATGGCTCTGGCGTGGGTGTCAAGGTGTGTATGTGCCTGTAACGCAGCACATGCTTCACCAATTACTCTGGTAATTGTTTAAATCTGCTAATTCCCTCCTCCTGAACTGGTGTGTGACCTTTTCTGTGAGACATCCCATGTGCATGACCTGGCTGTTGCCACCTCAGTCACAGTGCAGTGCCTGAGCTGTGGGGACAAACCACTGGAAGCAAACCATTACCCATCCTGTGCAGTCACCTCTGGGCAGTGCCTGGTCTCAGGGCGTTTCAGACCAGTCTGTCGTCTGTGTATTTAGGAGGTGGGTTGGTGCTGGGTAAACTGAGGCTATGAGGGGTTTGGCTCATGGTAGGCAGGCTGGCCAGAGCCCAGGCATCATTGCCAGGAGATGTGCCTGGAGCCCAGGGCATGATTCTTGTGCCATCTCACCCCTCTGGATGCCCCTGGAGCTGGAACTGCTTTCGGGCCCCACGTGCCAGGTCGCTGCCGGTGCCACTGGCTCTGGGTAATCTTTGTATTTGCTGACTTAACTGTGGGTCGGTGCAGAGCTCGGCCCTGGGGAAGCTGAGGTATGGGGAGGCCCAAACCACACACAGTGCTTGGGTAGGGATTGTGATTAAAAAAAAAAAAAAGAAAAGTTCAAAGGTGTTTTTGCCTTAATGCGGTTTATCTAGATTGCTTTATGTTCATTAATCTGGATTAACGCAAATTCTCTTGGAATGGCTGGCTGGGGAAGGGTTTGTTCAGCTATTCTGACAAGGACAGACTTTTTCAAAAGTGAAAAGTTAGAGCTGGGAAAAAAAAAAGCCAGGTCCTGCCTGGCATGAATACGTGCAAGCCCTGCTGCCCACATCCAAGGGCCCCTTCAGGGGCTGTCGGGTGTGCTCAGCTCCCGTGTGCTCTAATGACCCATCAACAGCCCCCACTGCCACGGAGGATTAATGCCCCCCGTTCTTCCTGGGACGATGTGAACCCTTTTTTCAGCTGCTGTGCCAGAGCTGGCACAATTAGTCAGTGAACCTCAAGGTAAACTGGAGGTCAAGCCCAGATTTGAAGGTGGTGGTGGGTGTGAGCATGACCCAGGAGCCATGTGATGTGGGTGACGTCCTGGAAAGGCAGGTGATCTCCCGTCCTCTCCTTTCCCCAGGGCTGGGATTAGGAGAGATTTTACAGCTGAATGGTTGGCCTCATGGTGAGGTTTGGTTCACAATGGGTCAGCCCCCCAAGCCTCTTGTCAAAGAAACTTTTAGGTCTTTTTTGGCCAATCTGTACGCCAGCGGGGCAGCTCGTGCCTGTTGGAGACCCGTTGCTGGGAGGGACCCACCTTTGCGTCTGTGGGGACTTCCCACCTTGAGAACAGGCAGAGAAACATCCAGTGTGGAAACTGGGACTCGTGGAGGAGGACTGCAAAGCTCAGCCCGTTGGAGAGGGTTGTCTCATGCCTGAGCATTCGCCTGGATCTGGGCACACTTTCTGGCCTTGCTGAGCTTCTGGTGCAGCCTCGGGCCAGTCCTTGCCCCAGCTGTCACCCCTTTCCACCAGCTGTGATCAGGGATGCTCGGGTGCCACAGGGAGGGGACTTGAGACCTGTCTTGGGAGCAACAGATCAGTTCCACGAAGGACCCAGCTCCAGCTCTCGGCAGCCAGAAGCAGCAGCAGCCAGGCAAAGTGCTCCTGCCGAGCTGGGATGGGAGTTGTAAGCAGGACCTGGGCCCTGCCCCAAACCCAGGGGACTCCCTCCTCCCCCTGCCTGTGCAAACACCAGATTAACAATTTGTTTGACATGTTGTGGCTGGTTAGTCTCTTTGCCTGCTCCCCTGATCAGAGGGAATAAGTGTTGCACTATGCAATAGTGTTCATTTCAGGTGAGGGTAAATATAGAAAGGAAAACCTGCTGAGAGCAAGCCATTTATTCCTGCATTTCGAAGCCTCTGCTCATAAACAGTCAGTCATGCCCATTTGGAAAATCCCAGCATGGTTTTCTTGGCCATCCTAGAAGAACGTTTACTTTCCTGTAGGTTAAGAAGTTTGTTTTAAATAAAAAAAATAATAATGTCATCTGACTTCCAGCTGCCCTCGGTGTCTAGGGCTTGTTGACACACTAAGGCTGCTCTGTTCTCATGTGAAAGTGGTCTGATGCAGGATCACGGAGGAGATCCTGCAGGGCTTCCCCAGCTGCCCAGGCTGGTGGAACCTTGTTCTTTAGGTTCCCCTTATTTCACTGCTTGTGTTTGCCTTGGGATTTTTTCAGATGTTTTAGCCATGAGTGGGCTTAAAGCCTCCAGCTTTTGTGGGTGCTAATGGGTGCAGAATCAGGGAGGTGCTGGGGGTGCCTCAAGAGCCCCGTGGCTCAAGAGCTGTGCTGGGGAGGCTGGGGCAGGGATGAAGGGATGAACCTGCTGTGCTGAGCTCGAGCTCACGCTGGACCAGAAAATCTCTGAGGGTTTTTGGGAGAACCTGCCAAAGACAACAGGATAGTGCAGGCTGCAGGAGCAACCATCAGCAGCCGTGGTCAGCCCGTGACCTGCTGCAGCACAGGGAAGGCATCCCAAAGCAGTGTGGTAGGAGGAAGGTGGGGAGGCCCCAGCATGGCCAAGCTCTGCCTCCCTCCTCTGTCCCGCAAGTGGCACCGAGGAACGTTGCGGGGGAGCGAAGCGGCCATGTGGAGTTGGACGCCTGCCCCGGCTCGGCTCTGTGGCCAGCGCCAGGCGAGTCGGAGCCAGCTCCCACCTCTGGAGTGTTCTGCACGCAGCAAGGGTCTCTCCGTGTTTTCCGACAGCCTTTGGATTTGGCTCAGGTTTGCCTTGGTTTCCGAAGGCAAGAGGCAGTTAAGTCTCTTGGAAGAATGAATTAATTAGCAAATGCCTTTGGTCAGGTCAGTGCCCCGAGCAGTTGCTCCTGCTCTCAGCAGTGTCTCTGTGCCAGGTACCCGCTCGGAGAGGCTGCTGTTACCCTTCATATTTCCAGAGCTGTACGTGCATCATCCCAAAGGAGCCCTTTTCCACAAAAAAAGGGAAAAACCTCCCCCAGAACGGGGTATTGACTCTAATGGTGGCATTTGTGTAAGCAACAAAATATTGACGCAGTTGGCTGGGTTTTGGCTGGGGCTTCTGGAAATAAACTGCTGCCTTGTTAAATTGTAGATGGAAATGCAAGTGGGAAAATGACTGACATCTTACACAAGGCGGGCAAATAAAACCGCTGCTTTACTATGGCGTGAAAAAACTCAGGAATTAATAGGTCTCCTTCTGCTGCAGGGTGTTGGATTTATCCCCAACTAAGATTCATAAACTATTTTAAGGAGAGAAGTGCTACTTTTAAACATGAGTGTTTGGGTCCTGGAGTTCCCGCGGTGTCACAGTTAACCCCTGCCTTGTCACTGTGTGTGGCCCCAGGGCCAGGGGTGGCAGAGCAGCCCTCCAGAGCCCCCACAGCCCGTTCCTGCAGGCACCATTCTAGCCAGTGCACAGACACATCAACGCCTGATAAACACAGAAGTTACTTTCAGAGGGTGTTTATGTACGATGTGTCCCCACAGCTTATGTCAGAAATGTGTTTCAGGCCTTGACCTGGACTCAGAGCTTGATTTTACTGATGTGGGGTGTAAAATGTATTTAAAATAAAACACCTGCTCCAAAGCTGTGGCTGGGATGAACTTGAAGCAGATGCTCAGAGCACTGCTGATTCCATCTGGGGTATTATCCAGTGCTCCCCAAAAGACTCCTTTTGACTTCAGTAGCTGAAGACCTTTTATCAGCATATCTTCCATGGGAAATACAATTAACAGAGCTTTAGAGAGTGATATATCACTTTCCTTTCTACACAAAGCCCCTTCCTTCTCCACCCACATCCTGACGATCTCAGCTGACAGACGCACACTCCTGTAAAAGCAGGATGAGATAAAAGCTGTAGGGAGTGTGCAGCAAGTGTCCCAGTGGCACAGGGTCCAACTCACTGGCAGCAGTGACACCACTGTAATTATACACACTCAGTCCAATCTCCCAGTAATTATTCTGGAATAAAAGCCTGCCTATTTCTGTAAGACCTTATGTCACTTTGAAAGCTGTTACAAATTTAGCTGGAAAAAGGGACCCTTATTCTGGGATAAGTGTGGTTAGTGGTTAACTGGGAACGGGGCTATTCCTGGCGCTGCCATTGACCTTCCTGGTGATGCCGGGTAAGTCACCTCACCTCGGCATGTGTCACCTTCTCCTGCTGCAAACTGGGAATGACAAACAAGGGCTTTCGCACGCAGCGTTTTAGGAAACTCCATGACCCTGGAAAAAAGGTGTCACAGGCTGCCAGGCACTCATTTAGTGTTACTTGGTGCTTTTCTACCCACTTGGGAGGCATCTTGATCAAACCATAGGGGAAATGAGGGACGTAGCGTTGGGGACTGGCTGAGTCGTGCGAGCCCGGGCTGTTGGCGTGTTACTGGGAATACTGTGTTTTCCTCTCTGTTTTTAAAAATAGTCTATTCTGTTCCAAGTTGTAGGCCACAGCCCTCAACTGCTGCTGGAACCAGCACCTTCCAGCGTGCAGGGTGGGACACGGGGCCAGCATCCCACCCCCCCAGCTGCGGGCGCAGCAGAGAGAGGGTTCCTGCCCCGAGTGGGCAGTGTTGTCCCTCCGGTCCACGTGGACTGCAGGGAAAGGGGAATCTCCCGGTTTGCTCTTCTGCTTGTAATATCCCCTGATTCAGTTGCTGGTTCTGCAGGCCCTGAGGGCCTTGGGGAGTTTCGCTTCTCATCAGCTTCTTCTGCAGCCTCAGAAACACCTTTGACTCGGCATCAGGCAAGCACGCGCAGTCCGAGCTGGAGACGCAGCCCGTCCCTAGCACGTGGCACTGAATTCATGCTGGCGATAGGGAGGTTTGTTTCGGAGGGTTCTTTAATTTGCACAGACAGTGCAGGCTGGCTCACAGCCAGAATTTGTCCGTTTGCCAAAGCGGGAGCTGCCCACAGAGCAGCTGGACCGACGTGCTGATGCCGAGAGGTGAAGGCAGAGCCTGCCCTGGCGCGTTCCCACAACCCCATCCCCGCGCAGGCACTGGAGAGGGGCTCAGCGCTGCTCAGAACTGGGCTCAAGCCAAAGAGGCAGAGGGGAAAAAGCCTTTTACAGTCCATTAGTGCTCCCCAGAGCCCTTCAGCCCTTCTTGTCATAAAAGTGGTGGAAGCCACAGAAACATTGTGGCTGGTCTGCAGAAGATGCCGGTCTGCAGAAGATGCCAGGCCGCCTCCTGGCTCCGTGTCCCTTCCCAGGAGCTTTGTCAGAGCCACTGGCTCTCCCGTCAGCTCTGGCTGCTGGAATTCCCTCCGGGAACAAGCTGATGAGGGCAGGTCCCTTGTCCCTCCCGAGGTCCCCCAGCAAAATGTACATGGGAGGGTTCCAAGTGCAAATGTGTGTGTGCTAATGGGAACTGAATTGCCTCTTGCCCCGAAGCCTTGCAGCTTGAGGAAAACAAGACAGGGGCTAGGAATGACCTCATATCGCCTCCCAGGGAATGTTTTGCCAGATGAAGGGGGGAGAGGCAGCATCAAGAGAGCACAATGTATGTATCTCTCTCCCTGTGTAAACATCTCTGTAGCTGCAGAAACCTCTTAAAACCCTGAATGAGAGGAGAACAGCTGCTTTGATCTGTGGATGTGGTTGTTGTTTTCTGAGTGCAGATCCGTTCTTTTTTTAATTTTGCTTCAAATTAAAAAAATGCCTGTTGTGATCTTTTGCTTTTATTTCTTGGCGAGGGACCGGAGTGTGGTGCAGTAAATTTTCCTGACTCCCCATGTAACCGTTTCAGCATGGCTGACAGTTCCTTGCTGGCTCTTCAGCGCCGCAGCACAATGGGCCGAATCTTCTGGCCCTACATGAAGCCAAAGCAAATGGATTTTGCCCAGAAGTGCACAACGGGGAGTGGAGGCAGCGGGGAGGAGAGTCCTGCCACCTCCCTCTCTGCCACACATGCACACACACACAAGGCTCAGGCTGGCAGAGCTGTCCCAGTGCCTGTGAAGGCCTCCGAGAAGGCTCCCTGGCACAGATCCGTGCCAGCTCCACGTGGCAGCAGCAGGAGCTGGTGAGGAGCCGTCAGGGCCAAAGTGCTGGGCTGTCCTGCAGGTGATTCAAGTGTGATTCGTGGCCTTCCTTCCACACTCCCTGTGTGATCTCGGGGTCTCCATCTGCCTGACTTTCCCCATCTGTGCTCAGGGCGGGGACACAGCCCTGTACTCAGAGGGGCAGCACAGCATGCACAGCCCTGACATCTCTGTCAGCCCTTCGGCCGCTTGACCAGGCTTTGGAAAAAAAAGCAGGATTGTGTAATTTCTTAGTGAGTTCCTGGTCAGCAGCAGCTCACCCCAACCCTTCTGCTTTGCTGTGGTGCTTTGCAAGCCCGTTGGAGGAGCAAGATGTGGATCTTAGCCCCTTGGCTCATGTGGCATGAGCAATGCTTCTGCTGGTCAACGATCTGCCTTCAAGGGCAAGACACACTTACCCCAGTGCAAGGCACTGGTTTAACTGGGAGCACTTGGCTGGAGACCGGTCTCCACTGAGGCTCCCTGGGCACAAGTGAGGAGGTTTGCTCGTCCCCCCGTGCTGTCACGTGGCTGCCTGGTGTTTTGGTGTTTTAATTACACACGGTCCTGTGTATTTAAGGCTGGTTTATGGGTGTTTATACTAATGCATAAACCTGCAATTTAGAAGCTCAATTATAAATCAACATTGCTGAAGGTCTTGTTCCTCCTGCCGAGAGATTGGTCTCCAGATTTAGAGGATAGGTTGGAGAGAAAAAAAGGAGGACTGTTTAGTTTTCCTCTGGTTACGATGATAAAGATCCCAGGATGGGGTGCGAGGTGCGGTGGCAGCACAGGGATCTGCCGGTGTAACCCCGCGCAGAGCTTCCATTTTGACTCTGCTCTTACAACAGCCGTGAGAGACTCGTATTTATGCAGCAAATCTCAGCTGGGAAAGAAAAAGAGGAATGATGCTCATGGGAGGGTGGTGTCACCCCACTAACCGTGGTCTCAGCTCGTGCCAGAGTGTGGAGGGACCAGGGCTTTTTTAATCATTCCCACACCTTTGCCCTTTCCCGGCTGCCCTGGAGCCTGGCTGTGCCAGGGGTGGGTTTGCATTACTGGTGTGACTCAGGGGAGCAGACCTGCTCCTGTAAACCCCCTCTCAAAGGGAAGGTCCCCATCCAATGAGGGCAGCCCAAGGAGGGATGTTTTTCTAGGGAAAGAATGTCTAGACCGAGGGACTCCTCAGCATCCTCCTGTCCAGCTGCAGAGCCTGCTCCATGCAGCGGGTGCCTTGGCTAGCTTGGACGTTTCCCATTGCCTACAGCCCCTTTTGTTGTATCTTTGGGTGTTACTAGGACGAAAGGGGGTAACAGGAGGGTGCAGGGGCAGCGTGGTGGGCTGGGAGGAGCCCATGGGCAGGATAACCCTGTGGGCACAGTGACCGCTGTGGCTGTGGGACCCTGTATCCCTGGACAGGTGGGATCACTGCACACCTTCCTCCTGGCTCCCAGCCTTATCTCCTGCTGCAGTTTGCTGGCTGGTGGTGCCTTTCCTGGCTTGGGGAGCAGGAACACCCTGGAAGAGAGATGATGCCAGCAGGGATGGTCATGGAGTGGGGTAAGGATCCCCCTTCCTGCTTGGGGTGCCCCCAGCTGCAGGAGGCCAGGCTGTGAGAAGCTCCCACAAGCAAACAAAACCCCCTGAATATTTCAGAATGGTTTTTTTCTTCTCCCTCCGCCCTCATTTTCAGTCCCTCCTCCCACCTCTGCCTGTGGCCAGCAGAGCTGCTCTCTGGCCCTGCGTTCCGCTGGCCCACAGCTCCGAGATGCTCCTGCAGCTGCCAGGCCCAGCCCAGTTGTGCCATCTGCAAACTCCTGGGCTTTTTTTCTTATATATTTTTTTTCTTTCCCCTTTTCTTTTCCACCCCTTGCCTTTTCTCATTCCATAAGCCTCCCCCGGCCCCCCTCCCCTTGCCACCACCTCGAGCCCCCGGCTGGCCGAGGGGCTGCGAGGTGCCGGGTGGGTCTGGGGGTTGCGGGGGGCTTTGCATTGATGCATTGATCGCCCATGGTCTCTGCCTGACCTCCCTGCTCCCAGGGAAGCAGTCTCCATGGCTACTGGCCCTTCTCCTTCAGCGCAGACTGTAAATTCCTGCAGGCAAAGCCCAGCCTTGGGGGTGCGAGGGGGGGAGCCGGGAAGGAGTAACCAAAGCCAAATAGAAAGAAAGAAAGAAAGGCTGGGAGAGAGAAAAAGGGCGTTGCTTGGATGGGGCTCTCCTTTCCACTCCCCTTTCCCAGGTCCCCAGCACCAGGGCAAGGCGCCTGCTTCCCCCCTTCAGCGCTGCTGCTGCTGTTGCTGCTGCTGCTCTTGCAAAACTGGAATTGGCTGGGATTATTTAAGGAAAAAAAAAAGGAGAAGGGATCAGAGCAGCCGCCAGAGAGAGGGCGATAGAGTCCACTTTCCTCCAACTGCCCTGGGTCTCCCTCCCTCGCTCTCTTCTCTTCAGCAACACCAAGAGCCCCAAACTGAACCCAAAGCAGCTTTTTCCATCAGTCCAGTTCCCTTCCCTTCCTCTGTCTCACACACGGCAAGGAGAGAGCCCCTTCCTCCCCTTGATTTTCCTTCGCATGCTCAGCCCCTTGTTTCCTTTAAAGCACTAGAAATCCCCCTTCTTGCCCCCGCTCCTCCCTGCAGACTGGGATTGCAATGGGAGATTTGCAGATTGCTGGATTTTCCATCCTTTTCTTTCTCCTCCACTCTGGAAACACTCTGGCAAATAAAGCCAGTCAAGGTAAGAGAAAATCTTCCCTGCGCGAAGGTTTTGCTGTTTGATGTGTGGATTGGGCAGCCAGATCTGCTCCTTGGAGCTGGGGTTTAAGTGCAGGCTGGAGAAGGCAGCAGCAGTAACAACAAACAGTGGAGGGGATTTTAAATGTCGCTTGCAGATATTCTCTCCTACTGCCTTGGACTCGGGTTGGGTTTGTAAACTCTTTCATGAGTTGCATTTCTTAGACTTCAGTTTTTTCTGTTTGGACTCTTTATCTCAACGCAGGGAGTGCAGAGGCAGAAAATTAGGGTGGGCAAACAAGTCTGGACCCATCACAGGGAAAATATGGCTGTTTGGAGGGGCTTAGGGGGCTCTGCTGGTTTGGGTGTCTGTGAGATGGGGCTGATGCCGGCGGTGCGGGCGAGGAGGCTGCTCCGGGCTGGGTTGGAGGGCAGGGATGGCGGAGCGGGAGTCGATAACGCCGGGAGGCTGCATCTGTGCTCGGGGGCTTTACCTCGGCGCGGGGGAGTCTCAGATCTTGGCTCCAGGGGTGTGGGCAACAGAAAACTTCGGGTAGCTGAGCACAGCAAAGCCTGAAAAATAAGGGAGCTCTTTCCCTGTCTCTTGGAAAGAGAGGTACATCCCATCCTTATCAACTTCTGGCTTTTCTGTTTCACCACTCCCGTGTGGAACTGGAGCCTCCCCTTCACAGACGCACACACAGAGCCTTATGTATGGTCTGTCCATACCTTGGCTTTTCTATAGCACCTCTATATTTAGCTCCGATTTTTTCTGTACGCGCGCACGGCGGTGCGCGCGCACGGAGCACACACAGCCCCATACATGATCCTCTGGGCTGTCTCGGGGGGGGGGGTTCTCCTTAATTCGCCACTGTCTGTACCATCTGCTGGGTTTGCTCTTTTCTTTCCGTAGCACTTACAGTGTGTGAGATTTCCCCAAGCCGGCTCTGGCTGTGCTGTTGTGGCAGCTGCGTGTTTGTGCGTACGGTGAGGTTAAACAGCATGTGAATGAAATCTCAGAGTGCAGAATATAATGAAAGATCTCTTATAGGCGGATTCCAGCCACGCGCATGGTCACCCGAGCCCTGTCACCGACAAAGTTAGAAGGAATTTCAAGGCTATTGTCTTATCTGGCTCAAAGTGTTCCTAAAACAATAGACGACTTTTGGGGAGGGCAGCCTGGGCAAGCAGGAGAGATTTTCCAGGGCAAAGGTTTGGTAAGAAGGCATCCAGCTTCACTTAAAGCTTTATGATTTAGGCTCAGAAAGGAATGCTTATGTTTTTATCCCTCCTCAAATTATCTTGAGTGTATGGATTGCTTTCATTTCTTATCATAATATTTATTTATTAAGGCCTTTTGGTTTCCAGTTCCATTTAAGCCTGAGCCAGAATTGCATTAAAATAGCAAAGTGAAATTCCATCGTGCAGAGACTTGACAGATCCCTTCAGGGAAGGAGATGGGTGGAGTGGGGGTGGAGAGAGGTGAGCTCAATCCTGCGCCGGGGTACATCGCTGGTGTATGCCTGGGACGGTGCCGTCTCCTCCTGGTCCTGGACAGGCACCGAGCAGCCCCCGGGTGTCTGGCCACTTGGCAGCCAGGGGGTTGTGGTGGGCATTAATCCCCAAGGCTGCTGCTGGGGAATTCTGTGGGCTGAGGAGGCAGAAGCAGTTACAGAGGGGCAAAGGTTGGTACCCACGGGCATGCAAGGACTCTGGGCAGGTTGGACCCGGCCCTGACCCTTTTTGGATGAGACTGAACTCATGGGCATCATTAGGGCATCACCGAGGACAGGTACAACCTGTGCCTTTCCTCGGAACCCCTGTGCCAGTGTCACTGAGCTCCTCAGAGCTGCCCTGTGCGGCTGGGACGTGTCTCAGCAGGATGTTTCTGAAAAGCATCAGCACCCCCTCCGTATGTGCTGGGTGATGCCCCAAGGATGGGGCACACACTGCCCCGAAGCCTCTGCCTTTTGGGGACAGCCACTCTGAGCAGGTGACAGTCACGGGCTGGGAAGGGCTCCTTTCCCGTCAGAGCAACTTTTCTCCCTGGGCTAACGTTGTGCCGTGGGTTGGGCCTGCTGGCTCATTTCTTGCTCTGAATTACCCCAGAAAGTTTAGTCTGCGGGAAAGGAAGGATTTAGAGAACCGACAGCCGGGCCTGGACGGTGTCTGCCAGCAGACCTGTCTGGCTGCAGGGTCAGCCTAGGGCTAGGAAAGCTTTCAAGAGGAGTACTGGCAATATAAATCTAAATAACCGCAGGGAGGCTCCTGAGGTGCGTTCACAGCTGGGATGGACTCTCTCTTGGTCCCCCAATCCAAGCTGCCCAATCACTGCCATGCCCACTGCTCCCCTGGGTTTTGGACAGATAGTGGCACCCCCAGTGTCTCAGCCCCTCGTCCTCAGTCCATCTGACAGCCTGCCAGGCAGAGGAGCTTGTCCTGAGCTCCTGCTCTCAGCAGAGCGGTGTGTTTGCCCTCTGCCTGCTGGCTCCCGTCCCTCCCCGTGCCCTGGGGTCACCGAGCCCAGGGACTTGCAGCTCTGCAGCCTCCTCTTGTGCCAGGCAGCACTGGCCTCTCTGGCAGCACCCCCATCGCTGGGGACACGTACCAGGATTTGCCCCTTTTCCCTGCAACTCATTGCACATGCCCTGAGATGGTGCCAGGGCGTGGGGCTGGGAGGGAGACGCAGCATTTCCCCTCAGCACCCCAGTTTGCAGTCCCTGACACTCCCACAGGTCCAGTGCAGGGTTCTGTGTGGGACTGAGGCCCCAACCCAGCCTGCTGGTCACTCAGTGGTCACCTGTGGGTAACACCAGCCCTTTTGGTGCTGGTGGATGGAGCCACCACCCCGTGTGAGGGGCCAGTGTCAATGGGATGCACCTGCAGAGCCTACGCCACCGGGGATTATTTTTTAAATATTTTTGTAAGGAGTCTAAAATTTTCCAATTGCAGTGTTGAGATGGTGTTTGATTCTCCTCCCAGTGCCGCCAAACCTCCTCCCCCTTGGCCTCTGCCTTCCTCCCTCTCCAGCATTCACAGTGTGCGACTGTTGTGCCTGTCCCCTCCACCCCGCTGAAATATGAAATGTAAAACTGTAAACATTTCACATACACAGTTCAAAGGAGATCTTTGACTGAGGGCGTCTAACCTGCCTGTACTGAGATTAAAAAGGGGAGGGGGTGGGTAGGAAGGAGGGAAGAAGAGTTTTTTTATAACTGCCAACTGGAGTATAAATATTCAGACACCTTGAGTCTTCCAGTGTCGATGTATTGCTGTCTCCAAACTGCTAGGGTCTTTTTTCTTTTATTTTTATAGAGATTTTTCCTTTGCAGACAGTCACACTAGAGTAATCCATTTAGGAAAAAAATATGCATGAATGACCTTAACCTTCACTTCCAAAATTATAAGTCCCCCGAGAAGCTTTGGGGGAAGCCTGGGATGGCAAATAAGGTTTGCTCTGTCTGGCGGTGCTGGAGGATGTCCGGCCACGTTCTGGGGAGGCCATCTCCCTGCTGGAGATCTTGCAATTGCTGCTCCCAGAGCAAAAACCAAACAAACACATTTTTTAAGGGAAGGCTTGATCAGTCTGATAAGCCAAAGAAACAACAACAGCAATGACGATTCCCCGGGGAGATGAACACGCTGCTGGTGGGGAGCGTCGAACCCTTCATGGGGTGAAGAGACCAGGGTTAGCACAAGGAGGTGGGATGGAGATGTGGGGAGCATTTCCAACCCAGGGATGGTGATAAAGCTGCAGTCCATCAGGATGACCTGAGCTAATGCAGCAGATGGGAATCTCAACCTGGCTCTGCCCTCGTGGGAGTGGGAAGCACCAGTGAGAGGGGAGAAAGCCCCTTCTGGGCACTGCCAGCTTTAGGGAAGCAAAACTTGTTGCAAGGGGTACTGAGCAGGGCCAGGCATGGGGCAGTGGGGTGACCAGGCTGGAAACCCCCCAGGTCCTTGCTGTGACTTGTGGTTCCTTGTCCTTCATCCTAGGACTGCATCTCCTGTGTCTCACACGCTTTCAGGAGAGCTGGCTGGGTGTGTGGGGCACCGGGCTGGTGCGGGGTCTCTGTCACACGGCGAGATGCAGATCCCCTCTGATGTGCCCTGAGCACAGGTACCTGCCCAGAGCCTGCTGGCACAGCACCTGAGTCAGGATCTCTGAGTTCAGGTAACACATCTTTGGCCAGTTTACAGAAAGCTGCCCCACAGGGCATCCTCCTCCCCTCAGCCAGCCCCATTCCCTCCCAGGGGGCTGCTGCTGCCCGTGGCTGTGCCCCAACCCCTCCTGCCCTGGCACAGCACGAGTCGCCCTCGCGAGCTCCCCGGATGAACAAATGATTAATAAACTGCACCGCAGTGTCTGAGGTGGTTATTAATGCCCTGGTAAAAAGAGCTACTGAAGTTATAAAGCTTTAATTTGGCATTAAGGCAGAGTGGAAACTCCACATGTCTGCCAACAGCTACACACACATCCCCATACAGACAGGCTGTTAATATATATGCCTATATAAAAACAAAGAATAAAATTAATTTGAAGAAAAAGCTGAAGCGCTTGCAGAAGAGGGGAAAGGGATGGCGGGTTGGTTTGTTTAGGGGTTTTTGGGTTTTGCTGCCCTGTTTTTCCCCCCTCCTCAAATTTATTGGGATTTTCAGCCTATGGATAAAACCATCTTTTTATTATTTTTTTAAAGCAAAATAAGGAACTGACGAAAGAGACTCAATGCAGGTTCTAAAAATATCCGAGCTGTTTCTTTATCCCCCTCCTTGCTGTATCAGGGTACCGTTGGCAGTGTGGTGCTGCGGGGTGCAGAGGTGGGACCCCTGTGCCCGTGGGCTCTGCCAGTGCCTCCCTCTCTGGCCGCAGCCGGAGCCCTGCGGGTGCCGGCTGGGTGCGCGCCGGCCCCGGGGACGTGGCGGTCCCCCTGCTTTTGGCACACTCGAAATGGCAGTGGCATTGAAACCGTCTGCCTCCGCTGCCTTTGAAATGGAGAATAAAGCTGCAGCTGGAGCGGAACGGGGCCCAACAGCCAGAGCTGGAAAATCCCACCCACAACGGAATAAAAAACATGGCCCGAGGCGCGGGGCGAGCACCACAACCTCCTGCCCTTCCCTGCAGCCCCTGGCGATGGCCAGGCCAGGGATGCTCTGGTCCTCTGGGGGGCCCTGATCACCCAAGCACAGTGGATGGGGAGACCTGCACTGCCCAGAAAGACTCAACATCTTCACCTGAACCAAATTTGCCGCCAGGTGCAAAATTCCCCGGTTCTGGGGGTTTGAGGCATGATGTGCACCCATCTGTGCTCCCAGTTTGGGCTCATTTCAGGCAGCTTGGGGTGAAAAACAGAGGTTTTGATTCTTTGTGCAGAGGGGGCTGTAGGGATGCAGGTCTACTGGGGGCCTGGCAAACCCTCAAAAAATCCCACCTGGATTTGGGACCTGGACTGAAGCAGGCACCCTGGAGTAGGGGGACAAGCAGGGCACGCCCCCAGTGAGGACTTCGTGGAAGCAAATAGGGACAGGAACATCAAGAAGGATTTTTTGTTAAAAAAAATCTTCACTTGATTTGAATATGAAACCCTTCATGTGGCAGCAGCAGCTCAGAGCACCTGCAATGAGGCCACGGGCAGCTTTTTGGATGCAGAAAATTATCCTGCAGGAAAAACAGGCTGTCCTGACAGCAAATCTCCCCTTTCGTGGGAAAATGTTGCTTGCATTGACAAAAATGTTAAAAATTCGTTTTTCAGAGGGTTTTATTTTAATTCACTACATCGTTTCTGAAGGATACTTAGGAGCCAAAACTTCAGCATTCTAAAATTGGGATCTTTGCCAATCTCAGGATGGCTCCTGGGGTGCTGAGGAGGGTATTTATTCACTCTTCCCACACACGCACATTTTTTTTTCCTTTTTTTTTTTATATAATCCTGTAACCTTTCAGAATGTCTCCAACTTTGGAAAAATGACAGAGTGGAAAACTGATAATATTTTCTTTTGTACTTTTGCTGCTGTGTAATCTTTCCAAAGTTAGAGAAGTTTTGATGTTACAGAATGGGGGTAAAAAAAAGATAGAAAAAAAAGATACTATACATGTGCAAGTGGGAAAGGCCCGGCAGTGTGTTCATGGTCTTGAATTTGGGGGTGCAGGAAGAAAAAGAAATAGGAAATAAAACCCCCAGAAAAGTGAGATTCTTGGCAAGAGGCTGGAAAATTTTAAATGATGTGATGTTTGGTGGATGCTTCATGTTTTGGGTGTTTCAGGGAGAAGGAGATGGGATTGATGGTTGGTCTGCACTGTTTGGGTGTTGATTCCCACCCATGTGCCAGGGTGGGTGCTGGGGGTGCCAGATCCAGCAACTCTCACCTTGGGACCATGGCTGGAAACATCAAGATGTGATTTATGACTTTGGGGGAAGACCTAAAGGGAGGTTCTTAACCATATGGGACCACGACCAGGATCAGCAGGTTCAGTAGATCTCTGGGTCAACGTTGGCTTTGTTGCTGTTGAGTCCCTGCACACATCATGGCCGGCACTTGATGCCCCCTCACGTTCCCCTGCTCCAGCACCACACCCTTCCACCATCCTCCCATCCCCTCCCGTCACTGGGCTCCAGTGGGTGCGCGAGCCAGAGGTGAAATCACTGCCAGTGCTGGACAGCCACGCTCAGCTCCCCGCAGGGACAGGAGCCCCCGGGAGCCCTGGTGCGGGAGGGAGCGCTGCGGGGTGCTGGGGCGGCCACGGCACGGTGACACCGCGGCCATGCCGTGGCTGACGGAGGGGACGGTGCCAGCTGGGATCCTGGTGCCAGCTGGGATCCTGGTGCCAGCCCCGTGCAATCCCTCCGTCATCCCCACCGTGGTGGGCCAGCCTCCAGCCGGTGATTAATGGCCCAAGGGAGGCCGTGGTGGCCGCGGGCCATGGCTAATGTCAAATAACAAATATGAATGCGGGCTGTAAATATTTATACAATGCGCAGGCACGTGCCGCCTCCCTGGTGCAGAGACAAAGCTCTCCTGCTCCCGGCCGGGTGACTCACATCTCCCGGCCAAGAACCGCCGGGGTGGCCGGGGCAGGGCTCTGGCCGGCGTTCCCGCGGCCGTGGCCCCCGTCCTGCGGGCCCGCCCGCCGCTTGCAGGGGTATTCTGTGGCTTTGGGGAGCTCCTGGAGCTCCTCTTGGGGCTGCTGAAAAGCAAGTCTGTGAAGGTAACTGAGAGCTTTGCAGCCTCACGCTCCTCCTGATGGGGGACTCTCAGGTCCCCCTTCCCTGATGAGTTGCTCCCCATCCCTGTGAGAGGAGCTGCAGGCAAACCCCCAGGAGCAGCACTGGTGCTCCCCGTATGCCAGTGGAGTTGGAGCAGGGAGCCTGGGCTGCTCTGGGAGCCCTGCCCTTACCTGCCGGGCTGAGGGTGATGCTTAGTCCCCTCTTCCCCCCAGCAGCCCGACTCCCTCCAGGCATTGGCAGTGAGGGCACCATGTCTCCCTTGCTGCCTCACCTGAGCAGCCTCTTTTTCACAAACCTCCACCCCATGCGCTTGAGGCTTCTCCATTTCCCAAAACCTCCACTCCGGTGGCCTCCTGCCAGAGCAAACCCTCGGACGTGGCTGCTTGAGGCCATTGCCAGCACGTGGAGCTCTGGCTGTGATGTCTCGGGTACCACAGCGCTGCATCCCAGGGAAGGGGTTGAGGGCAAAGGGGGGTGGAGGAGATGCAGATTTTGTCTGTGTCCCCAAGGAAGCTTTGATGTTTTCCCCAGTTCTCCTTCCTGTTTCTTGCTCCCGGCTCCCAGGGGGTAGAGGTCCCTGGCTCTCCCCATCGCTCCTCCCGCCTGTCCTCTTGCAGATGTCGATGAGTGCGTGGAGGGCACCGACAACTGCCACATCGATGCCATCTGCCAGAACACTCCCAAGTCCTACAAATGCATCTGCAAGTCCGGCTACACCGGCGACGGGAAGCACTGCAAAGGTAGGGACGTGCCAGAGCTGGAGCCAGAGCTCTGCTGAGCAGTGACAGCCTTGGCAGGGCAGAGGCTGGCGGTGGCTCATCAGCCAGTGTGTTTGCGTGGCTGGGGCTTCCCAGTCCCAGGGGGGTCACCTGGGGCTTGTTTCAAACAAAGCTAGGCTTATTTTCTAGCAGGGCTTTCAACTCTGAGGCTGCAGAACTGTGATAGCACTTAAAACATGACAAACTTCAAAATAAGATATAGAAATACAGATATAGATACAGGTATAGATGTAGATATACATGTAAATGGAGATATTGGTATAGATATAGGTATAGATCTATATATAAATGCAGTTCAGGGGCAAATGGAAAGAAAATGGGCTCCTTGGAGGAACAGCAGCAGCAAAGCAGGAATGGCGCAGGGGGAAGAATTCCAAGCTTTGCTAGAAGCAGGTCCAGGGTCAGGATGGGCCAAGTACAAATAGCAGAGGGATTAAAGCACTCCAGGAACTGCTGGGCTTCATCATGGAGGTGGCTGTGCTGCCTCCGCCCTGGGAAATCCCACTTGGTTCCCAGTGCGCTGTACTGCACCAGGGCTATAAGACAGTGTGTTAGCTGGGGGCCCAGGGTTTAGACTGGGGAGAAGGTGATGTTTTTGCATGGTCTGGAGGGGTTCTGCAAGTGATAACGGAGCTGGGGACCTGCTGGAATAGGCAGAGAAAGCAGAAGACCCCAGGGCACAATATCAGCCGGGTTGCAAAGACGCTGGAGGTGGGGAGCAGTACCCCTGTTGGGTTAGCCACCAGCCCCCGGGGCGGCCCTGCACCTCTCCTGCCCTCCTTCTCCACAGACGTCGACGAGTGCGAGCGGGAGGACAACGCGGGCTGCGTCCACGAGTGCGTCAACATCCCCGGCAACTACCGCTGCACCTGCTACGACGGCTTCCGCCTGGCGCACGACGGCCACAACTGCTTAGGTGAAGGGTGGCAGCTTGTCCCAGCCCCTCGGCAGCTTTGGCACCTTGGGACCGGCCTGCTGGCTTTCTCTACCAGGCACCACCTGAGCCCTGACACCCCCAGGGCCGTGGCAGAGCCGGGGAACCGTGGTGGCACTCCCAGGCCAGTAAGATAGCTGCAGATGTGTCCTGAACCGCAATGGCTCGCTGGGGACAGGATTGCTCCCCGTTACAAGGGATGATGCTGAGGGAGGGTGCTCCATGCTTGGAGAAAAACTTGCTCCATGAGTCTATCCATAGACTGGGAGGGTTGGGGTAAAGTGAGACTGTGAGGCTTGGGTTTGGGGATGCTGGGTGCGAGCCACAGCCTCATCCTGCTACGGTGAGCGGCCAGGCTGGCAGTTCTGCTCCGCTGCCGAAGGCAGGACCAGCCAGCAGGGCTCACCCAGGCCCTGCCACTCGCTCTGCTCTCGCTTGAGGTCAGGCCTGCACCTGCCAAAACAGATGAGTTAATAGCAAATATGGTGGAGATGGGAACCAGCAAAGGGACTGGGTAAATAATACCCGGGCCAAGACAAACCCGGCATCTGCCTACGGAGCGGCTGTGCATCCTCCCTGCCACTTCCCACCGTCCCAAAGCCCATCCGGCCGCGGCGGAGCCAAAGCTCCCGTCAGAGCCCTGAGGTCCCTTGGGCTGCCCGCGCCCATCACCCGCTTCCTCCCGCAGCACCCACGGCGGGATCGCTGGGCACGCACCGCCCGCCCTCCCTCCGCCTGGGGCTCTTACTATTTTCTAATTAGTGTCTGCACAGGGGTCATTAATGAGCTCATCACTTGGAGGAGGAGGAGGGGGAAGGGATTTTGGACACATACTTTTTGCATTAACCATCATCACCGGGATCTTTGCAGCCTCCTGGGGGAGGAGGGAGATTTACACAGCTGGGAGGAGGCGCGGGTGGGCGGCTTTGCCTTCCTCTCCCGGGGGAGGATGAGCCCGAGGAGAAGAAAGGAAAGCCGGACTCGGCGAGCCACAGACGTCATGTGTTTACAGAGTTGGGTGGGAGGGGATGGAGATGGCTGGGGAGCAGCCGGGGAAGCAGGGATTGGGGGTGGGGGGCAGCCTGGCTCCCACCTCGAGCCTTTCCTCAGCTCATCCCAGCATCTCATCCCTGATCCTGACGTGCTTTGCCCAACCTGCCTGCATCCTCTCTTAGCCACAAGAAAGAGAAGCATAGCAAAGCGCAGCATCGTGCCCAGGCTTTGCTGGTGCCATGGCTGAGCTGGAGAGGGGTCAGGGTGCATGCCCACAGGATCCCACCAGCCCCTCCATTTCCCACCCTGGGCGACCTTTTGAACCAGCACAAGAATTTGAGCTGCTGTCCTGACATGGGTCCTGCTGGCTTCTGCCCATCTCCATTGCATTTAATAAAACAGGTATTAGAGCAGTGGAGTCTCATTTCAGCCATTCAGGCTGCCTCCTCATTTTTGATCGTAGCTGGAAGGAGAAGCTGTGAGACGTTAAGCCCTTGTTCTAAGCGGGGGGATTTAAGGAGAGTTATTGGCATCTGCAGGACATAGTTTGGCTGGGACAAGCCTGGAGGAAGCTGCGAGCCTCCTGCCATTGCAGAGGATGACCCTTTGTGCCTGGCTGCAACAGCTCCTTTCCAAGACAGTGGTTTTGTGGGGTGCTTCTGGGTGCTGCTTCCTGGAAGTTTCCAGCCGTAGCTGCAGCTCTGCTTCTCTTTCTGAGCATTCCTCCATGGCTTGCCTGAGGCTGGGGCACAGTGTAAGGCCCCCATACCCCTCAGACATCCATCTGTCCACCCATCTCTCTGCCCAAAAGCCAGAGGTTTTGGTGTGTGCCGTGCTGCCTGGGGAGGGGGCCGGGAGCCCCCCGTGCGTGTCGTCACTGAGCTGCTGTTCCGCCGTTTCCGCTGGGCTCAGCTTTCCCCTCGGCCACAGCTCGGCAATGCTCGAGTTCACAGGACGTTTTCTTTGGCACGGGGCCCCTCGCAGAGGGGGCAAGGGGTGGCCACGGCAGAGGTTTGTCTCTGCCTGAGCTCGGCATCTGGTTGCTCTGGCACCTCAGGGCACTGGTGAGTTCAGCTCAGACCACTGTCCCCAGAAACCCTCTGGGGAGAGCAACGGGCTGTTGCTCTTCATTAAATGTGGGATTTGCAAGGCTGGAGCAGGAGTAGCCCGGGGTGAGGGCATTGCTGCTGCCACGGGGCCACATCTCCAGCCCCTTGCAGCCTTGGTTTCTTAAACCAAAACAGGTGTGGGGCAGCCAAGTGGCTGGGGATGCGAGTCTCCTTACAAGTAATTATCCCTGCTCTGGGCTAAGGTTTCCCAGCTCTCCCTAATGAAGTGCAGGCATCCCCAGCTGGCGACAGGCTCTTAGGGGCTGGGAGCGGGGGCAGCCAGCATCCCGGATAAACACCCGTGGTTATCTGGGGTGTCCCATCCATGGTTACTTGGGGGTCCTGGGACGAGGAAAAAACCTTTCTCTGTATCCCTTCTGTAAAACAAGGCCGGATTCTTCATGCCCATCAGTCAGGGAAGCTGTATGGTCGCTGCACCCACTCCTCGCTGTGCTTTGCCTTTGTCCCCTGCAGCCCTCAAGCGTCCCCCTTTCTTCTAGCTGGAGGATCACAGATGTGAACCAAAAGTAGTTTACTACCCAGCAGATCTGTCCCACCTTGTCCCCATGGCCTGGGTGTGCCACGGAGCTGTGCTCACCCCCTGCCACCCTCCCCCTGCAGACCTGGACGAGTGCTCGGAGGGCAACGGCGGCTGCCAGCAGACCTGCGTCAACATGATGGGCAGCTACGAGTGCTTCTGCCGGGAGGGCTTCTTCCTCAGCGACAACCAGCACACCTGCATCCAGCGCCCCGAAGGTCAGTGCCGGCAGCTCTGTGCCCCAGGGCACCCTCCATCCCTGCATTTAGGGAGGAAGTTAACCCTGTGCCCAGAGCAGTTTATCAATAAGTGGAACCCGGAGGTCCTCATACCACCCTGCGAGACTCTTCTTCTCCTGCCAGGTCTTGTGCAGCACCAAGCCCTTTGTCTTGGTATCAGCTCTAAATTGCTTAGCCAAAATAGAAGAAAATGAGAGATTTTTGCATCTCTGCTGATTTTTATCTCCACTGCTTGGCAAAGCAAGCTGAAGGTTTTTGCTTTCCTCCTTCCCCCTTCCCAGCTGTGTTGGTCACTGGCTCCCTGGGAATCATGCCCAGTCCCAGATGGCTCAGCAGCTGCAGTGGCATTTCCCATGTCCCCATCCCTCTGTATCTGAGAGGGATGAGCTGGCTGCTGCTTCCTCCTGGTGCTGCAGTAGGTGGCCCCACTGGGGAAAGGGATGCAGGTGCTGTGTTTTGAGTCAATGGGATTTAAAGCCATCTTCAGGTGTGGGAGCAAGGTCTCACCCAAAATGGGAGGAAATCAAAGGCTGAAGGCCCCGAGGTGGTTTTCTCTACCTTATTGAGCAGCTCTGTGTCAGGAGGAACTGCCTGTTGAGGCTGCCCAGGGTTAAATTGTTCCCCCAAGGTCCTCACTGACAAGGTTTTCCCCTCATTGCCCCCACTGTCCCATCCCATCCAACCTCAGACATGCTTCTGCCACTGCTGACCAGTCCCAGCAGCTTTTGGAGCCTTTCTTTGCTTCCTTTTCTCCTTTAGAAGGAATGAACTGCATGAACAAGAACCATGGCTGTGCCCACATCTGCCGGGAGACCCCCAAGGGGGGCATCGCCTGTGAGTGCCGCCCTGGCTTTGAGCTCACCAAGAACCAGCGTGACTGCAAACGTAAGGAGCACTCCGGGGCTGGGGATACAGCCTCCTGGGGACCCCTAACCCTCCTGTCCCTGCAGCAGAGCCCTGACCCCCTGGGAGCAATTGTTTCATCAAGCCTGAAGCCCAGCTCTGCCTCTGTTCCCTTACGGACGGTACTCCTGGCACTCCTCTCTGCCATGAGATGTTCTGTCCTTACATGACCAGGCTGACATGGCTACATGACCAGGCTGACATGGCAATTAAAGGGGTCCCAGAGGCACAGCATCCCCTGTCCCTGTCCCAGTGTTTCACTTTCTGAAGGAGAGGTGAACAGGGAGAATGCAATTGGCATGTGAGGAGTGCAGGAATGCTCTTCCTGGGGGTCGTGGTGCTCTCAGCTCATCTGATCTCCTGCCAGCATTCCACTGGCACTGCCAAGGCTATTAAATAGATATATGTGTGTTTATGCAATTATTTTTATTTTGTTTCTCATTTGCTGTCTGCAGCGAACGTGTAAAATCGCTGATGAAATGGAGTTTTAATCCTAGGGGCCTATTTTCTCTCTAATCTAAATGAACAGCACACCTTGCCCCCTGGGGAGGGCTGGGAGGGATTCCCAGAAGATCCTGAGTCATTCCAGAGCTCAGGAAGGTCTCACCCTTCTGCTGTAACACCAGATTCAGGGTCAGGGGCAACCAGCCCACCAGTCCCCTTTGCTCAGTCTCCACGTGCTGACGCTGGTGCTTTGCTTCCCCAGTGACCTGTAACTACGGGAACGGGGGCTGCCAACACACCTGCGACGACACCGACCAGGGGCCCAAGTGCGGCTGCCACGTCAAGTTCCTGCTGCACTCGGACGGCGTGACGTGCATAGGTGGGTCAGGCCGCTGGCCAGGGGGCCTGGGGGGGCTGGGGTGGCTCGTGCTCCTCCCTGGATGGTTTGCCCTTGGCCTGGGGAGGGGTTTGCCCGAGCTTTGGGAACGCGGCGGTTCTTTCCGCTGAGCTGGGGAAGCTCAGTGTGTTTGTGAGGGTGCTGCAGCACCCACCGGAGCAGGGATGTGCTGCTGCTCAGCCACAAGGAGCAGGAGTGACCAGGGGGGTGCTTGAAGGGACATCTGGGGCAGGTCGCTGTGCTGGGGCGTGGGCAGGGGTCTCCTTCCTGCATCTGTGCTGCTGGAGGGAGAGCAGTGAGGATATTCCCATGCCAGAAATTATTAACTGTTGCTGTCACCAGCAGCTTTGGAGGAGGGACACGGAAGGGACAGGTTTGGCCACAGCAATCTGTTCCAACTTGGCACCGTGTGGCCTTGGCCCAGGAACACTTGTCTTGCAAAAAAAAAAAACAAAACCAAAACCCCAACAACCTGACAACTCAACCACCCCAGAATGGTCCTTTTCCTGTGTGTGTTTTCAAATTGTAGAACATCAAACAGAGATAGAAGTTTTACTGGTTTCATATGCTTGTGCTGTTTAACAGCTGCTTTGATTTAAAAAATGTTATATTTGGGGAGTGATTAAGTCCACAAATTGCTTGAGACGTTTGAGTTCTTATTGCAAAATGAAAAAGAAAGCAAGAGAGGTTTTGGCTCCCCATGTCCCTTCTGTGCCTGAGCAGAAAACCCTCTGCACTTTTCACAGATGACTCCATCCCCAGGGCAAACGGCAGCGGAGCCCCTGAACCCTGGCTGCTCCCAGCCAGCCTGAGGGGTGTTTGGGGCTGAGCCCCCAGCACAGCCCTCCTGCCCATCAGCTCGCTGCTGCCTCAGTGCCCCCGCTGTCCCCCAGCCCCTCCCAGGATGGAGCCCAGTCCCTCCTGGCTGCTGGCAGGGGCTGGCAGCCCCCGGGCCCCGCCGTCCTCGTGTGTGCGTCCTGTCCCCAGGGGTTGTTGCTGTGCCCAGGCGGGCAGAGCTGCTCCAGCGGGGACTTTTGGACCCCGGGGTGCATCAGCTGGTGTGTTTGTTCCTCCTGGATGGAGGGCCCTGTGCGCAGTGTCTGTGTTGGTGCAAGGACTTGGGGGGGTTTGGGACCAGGGGTGCTCCTGAGCTGCTGGGCATGGCTGGGGGCAGCAGCTCTTCCTTTAATTTGGGGATACTCAAGAGTCCGTTTACTGGGGGTCTCTGCACTCATGCCAGGGTACAACAGGTGTGAGGGTGGGATTTGGGATTTTTCCAAAATCATTCATCCTCATGGCCTTGGCCAGAATCTCCCTCTTTCTCCCCCCACCCTGCACCGTATCTGCTGGGGAGACATCTCCCACCAGAGAGAGCACATCCCTGTGAACTCTCCCCTTGTCCACCTTCCCAGGGCAAATCAAACACTGCACAGGAGGATTTTAGGAGCAGCATCAGCCCAAACTCCACCACCACACCTGTCTTATCCCTTTGGGGTCTGCAGTTCCCTTTTACAGGAAGGGATCTGCCCAGCTCCCACATTCCCTGGGGGATTCCTGGCCCCCATCCCCACTGTGGGAACACTGTGGGATCGTGCCTTGGCTGCTGGGAGCCAGCAGCAGCCCCACAGGGATGCCCAGGCAGGGGATTTCCAGACAAGGTACCTGCTTGGATATTTATAACCACCTTTTCTTGTTTTATGGCTGGGGCTCAGCAAACAGCCCTCCCCCATTCACGGTGCCCCCGTCACCGCCCTTTCCCCATTTCCTCCAAAATATTTCATCATTTCAAGGGGAATAAATTTTCCAGTGAGGGGAAACGCAAAGTCATTCCCCAGGCCATGGGCTTTGAAATTGTACTCGGTGTGTTTGATGGGCTGCCGGGACAGGCCCCTGGACCAGGTTCCCTTCAGATCACACCACGCGGCAGGAAGCACGATCAGCCTCTCTGAGTGACAGTTTCATTAGGCCGTGGCCGGTGTTTTTCATTTTTCCGCTTTTTATTGCTGCTTTTAAAAATGCAGATAATGAATAACATGCCTCTGAGCAAAGGGGCCAGAGCTAATGGCTCCCAACATGTCTGCAGGCACAAGGGGGAGGGGGAGGTGAGAGGGGAGGCCAGTGACCTTATATATTTATATTTATGCTCCAAAAGCAGTCTTAAAAAAAAAAATAAATGAAAAGATAAAAAAGCACATGCCGAGGGTGCAGTGCCCATGGGGAGATACAAACAGCTGTCGTAGTTGATGCACATTTTGGCTTTGCTGGAAGATTTACCAGCCAGGGCATCATTGCAGCTCCCCTCTGCTGATATCTGGGGTGCAGCAGGGCCACTGCTGGATGGTGGCACTGGTGGAGTGGGAGGGGGTGAGTGAGGAGGAAATATTGTTAAATGGAGAGGGAAACTAAACCAGCTCAAGTTTTATGGTTGATTTCCTGACCCACACCCCGCGGTTTGTGGCGGCACCGCTGATGTGCCCCGGCCTTGCGGATCCGGCGGTGCCGGGAGCGGTGCCGGGAGCAGAGTCTGCGCCGCTCCCACGGCCAGGTCGGTGCTGGGGGCACCACATGTGAGGCTGAGCGGCCCAAGCACGCCCAGAATTTGGGCTCACTGCTGGCTTGGCTGCTAAATCCAGGGGGTGCAAGTGTCACTTGGTAGGACACGGTTCCCCTGCCAAGGCTGTGGCTGCACAGCGTCCACACAGCTTCTCCTGGGAAATGTCCCCTGCCCTGGCACGTGCTGGATTTGCTCCAACAAGGACAAGGACCCGGTTCCCCAGACTAACAGGCTGCACTAACGCTCCTCATAATACGCTTCTCCCTCTCGCTTGGGGCTCCAGCCAGTCCAACACAGTGTGTGAAACTGGAGCAGGTTTGGAGAGGCTGAGGGGCATGGGATGCTTGGGACAGGGTGATAGAGGAGTCAGTAGCACTGGACCCAAACCTCAGGTTTTGGCTCTTTTGGGAGGTGCGGGAGAAAAAGCCTAAAAGGACAGTTTCCACCAGGCTGGAAAGGCAGCAGAGTCAAACCCACTGACATGTGACACCAACCGAGTTCCTTGCTGGACACTGTTTCTAAATCACTTTTTTATAATGTTAAACAGGGGAGAGACACTTCCAGCAACACGTTATCCTTGAGACGTTTTCTAATGGTAAATATTTTTGTTCTCTCTATCTCTACCAAGGGGTCTAACTGTAGATGGTCTCTCTTCTTGAGATCATAACAGGGCTCGGGGGGCTGAGCTGCCATGCTAACTGCATGTCTCACTAACCGTGCCCCGCTGCTGCTTCCGAACCCTGCAGGGCCAGCCTGGCCCAGGCTGCCAGCGGGCTGGGCTGGGGGACAGAGCAGGAAACCTTCCCCTGGCTGTGCTTGCATGAGATGGGGGCTCTGACGCTGCTTTTGATCCAGCCTGGCCCAGGGGGTGACAGTGCACTTTGCAGTGGCTGTGGTGGTTGCCCCCCACCAACCAGGAGGAGCTCACAGTGGGCTGCCAGCAGCCGTGCAGTGGGGTGGGGGGTGCTCGTGCCCATCCCTTTGCTGTGCACTCCCAAAATTACCCCTTCCCAGAGCCCACCCACTCGCAGATAGTCACCTGTGGGACATTCTGGGCATCCCAGGGCTGGGCCTTGCAAGGCTGCTCGCCGTGCCCAGAGGCTCCCAGCCTAGAGCTGCAGCAGTGGCAGAGCTGCAATGGCCCTTTACGTGGCTAGGCACCTCTCCAGGGGTTTCTTTGCATCCCCATGGGGTCTCCAAGCCCTTCAAAAAGGTAAGGCTATGCCTCTGCTCTGCCACCAAGAAAACTGAGGCAGAAGGTGCAGCGACTTGTCTGTGGTGGGGAATCTTGTTCCTGGACGTGCTGGGCACAAGCAAACTCCTGGCATATCCAGAACGAGCTGTCGGAGTGCATCTCACCAGTGCAGGGAGCACTGACTGCAGCTTTCGGGGTCTCTGAAGGGCCTTTCCCACGGGGGAGAAGGAAGGGACCCCAGATCCACTGAGTCACTGCACTGCAGCCAGCCCAGCTGTAATCCCTCCAATTACCATGTAATTATCCCCTCGGGCTCGTGGGATCACATCCCAGGAGGTGGAGGCGAGGCTGCAGTCAGGGCTCTGCAGCGATGGGCGGCAGAGGGAGGGTGCTGAGCAGGGCGAGGAGCGCCGTGGCACAGCAGCTGGGAGGGGAGGCCGCAGGTGAGATGGAGTGTGAAGCTGCTTTGTTCCCTCCCTGCCCCAGCGGTGGAGGCCTTGCCGAAGCCGTGTGTGGCTGGTGAGTTGCCGGCTCATGCCAGGCTGGGAGCAGCCCCTGAGCTGCCAGCTCCGCCGAACAATTGCTGCTCCCCAGGGCCCACTCCAGCAGCTCGCCCCACACCACCAACCTCTGCTGCCTCAGGTGCCCCAGCAACCCCTTCCAAGCTTTCTGCAAGCCCAGATGGGTTCCCCCTTTCTCAGAGGGATTTGCAGTGGTGCTCCAACCACACTGGCTCAGCTCCCACCCAGTGCCCACTCCAGGCAGTGGCCCTGGGATGGTGGGCAGGTCTGACTTTATATCTGGGCCAAAAGGTCCAAAAGTGCAAAGGGGCCACGAGGCCATATGAGTGCTGCAGTGCTGGAGGAGGCTGTGAGCACCAGGAAGTATGCCCAGGGCCCTGCACCCTCTGGAGAGCCCCGTCCTCCCCAGTGCAGCTGCTTCCCCAGTGCTGCTGAGAGCAGCGCCTGAACAGAGCCCATCGGCTCCTCTCGGCAGCGACCCTGTTAAATCAATCCTCCCCAGGCTGCTTCTGCATCAGCTGCTGAAACAAAGGCTGGCGTTTAATAACCCACCGGGCTTCCAGAAAGTTTCCCTGGCCTTGGGTGCGGTGCCACCCGCCCTGTGCTCCTCGCCCAGCGCCGCAGGGAGAGGACCGGCCGGGCTGCGTGCAGCGCGAGGACCTGGCTGGAGGGATAATAGCCGCAGAAATCCCTCCCTTGCCGTTAAGTTTTGTAATTGTGCTGGCGATTAATTTCATAAAATAGTCTCTTTTGTTCTCTTATTATGGGACATCATAAAAATAGCAGTGGCAAGACGAGCACAGAACGATCCCAGCTCCTGAGCCCTGCGGCGAATGGTTGGATGGTTCTGTCATTCACACCCCATGCAGCGCTTGCAAAGAGCAGGAGAACCTGGGGTTTGCTCTTTCCAAGGAATTTCTTCAAGGCATTTTCGTCTTGGGTTCCTTGAAGCCCAAATGCCTCATTTATCCAAGCAACCAGCCTTCTGAAAGGAATATTTTATTATCCTTTGTGAACAAGTTAATGCACTTCAAACCATTGTTCTAGTGGTTAGGGTCGAAATTGAGGATTGATCTCACAGGGAAGCTGTCAAGCTGAAAATGTTTCATTTAAATTAGTGTCCCTTCTAGTCCTACCAGCAACAGCTGACTTTGATAATACTGAATAATTAGCTTTCTTTTCAGTTGGATTTTTTTTCCACTGATGCTGCCTGCCTCTGAGTGTGCGTTCTAATTATACAAAGTGTCTCCCAAATTAGCCTGCAACGCTGGACCAGCCGCCGTGCCCAAAGGCAGCGGGTGACAGTCAGGGGCCAGCAGCACAGGGTCACCTGGAGCTTTGTGGCTCAGTAGCTTGGTGGCAGCAAGGGAGCTGGGACCTCCCCCACCTCACTGGGGGACCTGGGGCTGCATCCCTGGGGAGCCACAGCCTGGGCACCCCTGTCGAGACCTGTCTCTGGCTGCGTTTGCACAAGTGCTGTGACTTTTTCCCCTGGAAATTCAATTCCTCCTCACTGGAACTGCCGAAACCAGCCTCCATGAGACCCTGTTTGTGGTGGGGGACATGCAGCCCCCGTGCCAGTGTGTTCATTAATTCGGGGCTCTGTGACCTCATTACTGTTGAGTGAGAAGCCAAGGGCTCTGCGGGAGGTTTGTATCTGCTGCTCCTTCTAGGCTGTGGCATGGGGGATATCTGGGTGCTGGGACCCCCTCAGCCTTTTGAACACCAGTCCCTAACCTCGGCCTTTGTCTCCCCTCCCCCTGCAGAGACGTGTGCTGTGAACAACGGGGGCTGTGACAGCAAGTGTCACGACGCGGCCACGGGCGTCCACTGCAGCTGCCCCATGGGCTTCATGCTCCAACCCGACAGGAAGACCTGCAAAGGTAGGTGGGTGTGAACGGGGCTGGGGTGCTCACTGCTCGCCCCAGGGTGCCTCAGACCCCTTTGTGTCCCTGGTACCCTTACAAAAGGCTCTGTTTTAGCTCAGCCACACACTGCCCACAGTGTTTACTGGCTTGGTGTTCGCATCCATGGGCTGGGGACAGGAGTCACCCCCCATGTCTTACTGCAGGCACCATGCTTAGCCCTGCTCCTTCTGGGAAGCCTATGGAGAGGAGGAAAAGGGGGTCAGGTCAAGTGAGAGGCGATGGCATGGCCCTTGTGGGGCTGGAGTGCCCTGTCCCATCTCTCTCCACCCCAGTGCCTCTGCTGCCCCAGGGGTAGGTCTGGGTGTGCAGGGAATCAGCACCTGCTCTGGCAGTTTGAGGTGCACGAGTTCCTCTGGGGTCACTGCCCAGCCAGGTCTGAACATCATGTCCCACTTGGGGGAGAGCATCCTGAGATGCAACACATCCCACTGACATCCCCAACCACCTGCCCCCACAAGGCAGGGCAGTCAAGGCTGGTTATGCCAGCACCACAAACTTGTCCCCCTTGGGGGTGCCCAGTGCCTGTGTTGTGTCTTTTGGCAGCTCTGGGAACTTGACCCCGGCTGAAAGGAAAGCTTGTCTTGCTGCCTACCTACCTGCTGACTGCTTCCAGAACCCCCTGCCCCTGGTATTTTATCAGAGCATCCCCCCCTCCAATTCTGCAGTTTCCAGGAACGTGCAATAACCCAGAGCCATGGCCCCTGTGTCTGGGGTTTTATTATGGCTGCGGGTGGGTTTACAGCTCACAGTCATAAAAAAGAAAGCCTCAGCCCCACTGAGGCAGAACTTTTACCCCAGCGCTGGAGGATGGAGGGACAGGGCAGGCCACTTCCTCTTCCTGGTCTCCTTCCATTTTACAAGTCATTTCCTAGCAGTAAATTTTGTGATTAGTGGAAAAATTAGAAAAATAACTGAAACAACAGCCTCTTTCCAGGTTGCTGGGGCTCTTCATAGTTACTCTGTGTTGTCCTTTTTAGCTTTGGCTTTCATGGCAGGAAGGAGGTGGCAAGCAGAGAGGCCAGGGCTGAAAAGTAGTTATTTTGTCAAGTGGCTGTTTTTGAAGGAGAGGTTTTCCCTTCTGGGTTTTCTCTCTCTTCCTGTTACTCCTGGTCCCCCAAAGCAGCCCCCAGCCCAAACTCATGACTCTGCACATTCTGGTCTGGTGCTTTCTCTCAGCTGCAAGGCTCTGTCAGAGACCCTGCATTCCAGCTCTGCTCCAGGGGATGCTGAGACCTGTAGAAATTAGTTGTTTTGCACCCCTTTCAAGGGGAGCTGAGCCGAGTCCTGGCCAGTGTCACACATTGGCTCCCCAGATGCACCCAGAGAAAACCAGCAGCCACATTACCCTGGTGATCATCAGAGCCCAAAGGGTTTCCTCTGCTTGCCAGCTCCAGAGGGGAGCACCCCAGCCAGGGTGTGACGGGTGTCCCTTGTCCCCACCAGACATCGACGAGTGCCGGCTCAACAACGGCGGCTGTGACCACATCTGCAGGAACACTGTGGGCAGCTTTGAGTGCAGCTGCAAGAAGGGCTACAAGCTGCTCATCAACGAGAGGAACTGCCAAGGTAAGGGACAGGGGCCCCTGGCACGCTGCCCTGTGCAGGGCTGGCACTTCTCTCCCGTGCCTCGCAGCCCTCCCACAGCTGCCACTGCTCCGGCTGCTCATTCCTCTGGACCACGTACATCCTTGGGGGGATTAGTGCTGGATTTGGGTTCTGGTCTGGGGCTTAGCCCTTTGATCTCAGAGCTGGAGACTTGTGGGCTCTTCTCGTGGCAGAGTGAAAGCCATTAGGCAATTAGACAGATGCCAGGCTTCCTGCTTTTTGGAGGGCAGGAGTGGGGGTAGATGCCTCCTGTTCACTCCGAAGGGAGCTGGCTGCTCCATGCAGTTTTTTTCCACCAGAAAAATCTGTCTTGACATCCTTCTGCACGTCCCACAAACACAGCAGGTTTAAATGACCCAGCAGGTCGCTGGGCTGTCCTGGTAGGGATGTGGAGCTCTGTCCCCAGGCCCATGGCCAAGGTCAGCATGGCAGGTGTGCATGAGCCCGAGTGTTTCCTCCTGAAAGCACATGGCTGGGGAAGGAGGAGGCTGGCACGCTCTGGGGCTGCCACTGCTTTCATCCACCTCCAGGTTCTGTGCTCTGGAGTTTGACAGGAGCGCAGCAATTAACTTAACGAAGCCAAAGAAATGACGCTCTAACCTGTCAGGTTGGGTTCACCCCCCAGCCAGGGCCTCCCTGCCCCAGCGAGGTGCCCCCAGGGCCAAGCAGACATCCCTGGCACCATCCCTGGGGCAGGACCTGCCTGTGCAGCGTTCCTCAGCCCGCCCTGGCACAGGGCTGAGCGCTGGCCAGGCAGCACCAGCCAGGGGCTCTCACAGCCCTCCTGTGCCAAGGACACGGTGCTGGCCCTGTTTGGCCCTTTTGAGGTGCGGAGGAGCTGCAGTAGCTTCCATCAGGGGGATGCTGCTGTATGGAAGAGGAGGGAGCTTGGAGGCAGGCGGGGTGGAGCACAGGGTCCTGTAGCATACTGGTGCTCTATCCCCAGAGCCATCTGGTTCTGGATCCTTGCAGCCTCCCAGTGCAGGGTCTCACAGCATCACAGCTGGAGCAGGAAGGGACAGCCCTTGTGTCATGAACAGCCTGTCCACTGTGCCAGCCCTCACCTCCTCCCCTGCTTTCCTGCAGACATCGACGAGTGCTCCTTTGACCGGACCTGTGACCACCTCTGCATCAACACCCCCGGCAGCTTCCAGTGCCTGTGTCACAAGGGCTACACGCTGTACGGGCTCACGCACTGTGGAGGTAGGGCCAGCTGTGCTGGCAGCAGCAGCCTCGGCCCCGCAGGGCTCGGTCCCAAGGAGCCACCCAAGGGTGGGGCAGCCCCGTGGTACGGCTGCTGTGGCACCCCTGGGGACGGTGCTCACCCCAGGGCCCACGGAGAGGGTCGGTTCCACGCATACCCCGGGCTGAGGCCAGGCAGGGAGGAGGCTCAGAGCCAGACAAGCTGGTGTCTGCAACTTCAAACAGAGCGACAGGAACAATTTGCGACTTGTCTGCAGCAGGAGAGAGGGAGAAATCCCCGGCGTTTTTGGCAGGGAGCTGGGACAGGGTGGGAAGGGAAACATCAAAAGGGTTTGATTTAAATTTCACAAGGCAGATAGCTCCCAAGGGCGGGGGCGTGCGGGGAGGCAGATGAAACATGCTTTGGGGGGGTTGCCGAAGCGTGTCGTGGCAGCGGTGCCGGCAGCCCGGGATGACGGCAGCAGGAGGCCGGGTGCTCCGGTGCCTCCGGCTGGTGAGGGCAAGCACCCTTCTCATATTCCCAGAACATGCAGCCAGCATGAGCCAGCCCATCCCCCAGATGCTTTCAGGGGGACCCTGCAGCAGAGGATTTGGTGGCTTCCACCAATGGACCCAGAGAGGGGGAGATGGGCTGGGAGGGCTGTGGGGGCAGCTCCATCCCTGGCCACGTTTCATGCCAGACCTGAATCATAAACACCCTGTGTCAGGCTGGGGCAGAGGGTCGCTGCTGCAAAGAGAGGCCGGGGCTGCTGAGCAGCCTGTTTGAATTCAGCTCCCAAGTGTTTCCATGTCAGCACTGTCTGCTGTCTCCCCTGCAGCTCCTCAGCCCACCAGGGGCCAGAGCTGAACTCAGCCTGGGTGGGCTACACCCATCAGCACCCAGCCCTTGGGGACACCAGGAGTCAGTGTCCCTCATGCCCATGAAGCTGGCCTGTCTGGAAGTGCCCTGTGGTGCAGGTCCCAGTGTCAGGGCCGGGGGTCTCGCTGACTCTCACTCCCTTCTCCCTGCAGACGTTGACGAATGCAGCATCAACCGGGGTGGCTGCAAGTTTGGCTGCATCAACACACCCGGCAGCTATCAGTGTACCTGTCCCCCTGGCTGCAAGCTGCACTGGAACAAGAAGGACTGTGTCGGTATGTCAGGCCAGGAGCCACCACGGCTGGTGGAGGAGCTGGAGGATTTGAGATGCCAGGCTGGCATCCCTGTGCCATGCTCTGGAACCCTCTCCTCCCCGCTGAATCCCCCGTGAGCTGGGAGGGCGCAGGGCTCTCTCGTGGGTCCCTGGGCTGTGCCAGCCACGGGTGTCCCTGGTTGTCCTCCCCAGCTGGTGCGTGTCCCATGGAGCTGGTGAAATGCCTGCCGGGTTCGGTGCCACCGCGGGCCACCCTCACCTGCAACAAGACAGGCAAGAAGGACAGCTGTGCCCTCTCCTGCACCTCCAAGGCACGATTTCTGCCAGGTACCAGTGCTAGTGCCATGGCCAGCTTGGGCAGAGGGGTCCCCATTTCCCTGCACGGCCTGAAGTCAGAGGAGGGAGAATGGCTGCACAGCCAGGGTGCAGAGAACCCAAGCAGTGCCTGGGTGAGGGAGGGAGGTTGTTGCTCAGGAGGGCTCGTCACTGGGTGTAGACCCATGGGATGGGTTCCTGGTGCAGAATCCCCATGGCAGGGTGCAGGGCACCGTCCCCCCACAGCACAGCCGTGCCTCCCTGCAGCACCCTGGCAGAGCATCAGGGGAACCTGCTGCTCTGGCCTCCACCAACTCCCCTTCCTCCTCCCCAGAGTCCGACAGCAGCTACACGGTGAGCTGTGGGACCCCCATCCTGCGGCAGGGCGGGCAGCACAGACCTGCAAACAGCAGCCAGCAGTGCCTGGGTAAGGGGGCTCCGGAGGTGCCCGTGGTCACCAGCCAGGCCGGGCTGTGCCAGGTTGTGAGCACCTGCCTTTTCTTTAGAGACTGTCACTGCACCAGTCAAGCAGAAGGCCTCCTTCAAGATCAAGGATGCCAAATGTCACCTGCACCCACGGGCCAAGGGCAGGCAGGATGAGGCTGGGAAGGCTGGGGCACAAGGTGAGTTGTGATGGCAGGGGGCCGGTGGGGGGGCCCGTTCCCCCAGCAGGGAGGGGGTCCTGATCTGTTCCACCACGTGCAGGCGGTTCGGCACCTTGCTCTGACTGCCAGGTCACCTTTGTCAACCTCAAGTGCGACTCAACCAAGAAGGGGAAGGGCCGCCGGGCTCGCAACCCCCCCAACAAAGAGGTGACACGCATCACGTTGGAGTTCGAGGCGGAGATCAAGCCAGAGGAGATCACGGGTGGGTACAGCACTGGCCTGGCCTGTCTCAGGTGCAGGCAGGGGTGGTGGGACCACAGGGACAGTAGTGGGACCAGGGACACAATACTATCCCTGTGCAGCAAGGAGAGACAGACTAGTCATCATCCTGCACTGGACTGGGTTATACTGGGCAGCGCTTCCAACTGAGCATGGGGGGGATGGTTTTAATCCTTTTGGGTTTCCCTCTCCATCCCTGCATCCTTGTTTCCCCCTGCACCCCTATTTCCTTCTGCTCCCCCAGCCAGCTGCAACCTGCACTGCCTGCGACAGAGAGTGGAAAAAAAGCTGAAGTCTGCCATCAAAGCCCTGAAGAAATCCATCAACCAGGAGCGGTTCCTGCTGCGCTTCGCGGGGATGGAGTACGAGGTGGCGCGGAAGCTGAGCGTGGCCCCGGAGCGGCAGGAGAGCTGCGGGCCGGGCCAGCAGCGCCTGGCTGGCAAGTGTGGTAAGGAGCAGGAGGGTGGTGTCTGGGGGTGGCAGCGGTGACAGCCCCCACAGCATCACCGCTGTGTCCCCGGCTCTCAGTCAGCTGCTCGCAGGGAACCTATTACCACGGGCAGACGGAGCAGTGCGTGCCCTGCCCCCCCGGCACCTACCAGGAGAAGGAGGGGCAGCTCTCCTGTGACCTGTGTCCCCGTGGAGACACCTTCGGACCCGTGGGAGCCACCAACATCACCAGCTGCACAGGTAAGGAGAGCACAGAGTGGGACTGGGGGCACAGCTGGGGAATGTCCAGGGCTGCAATCTCAACCGTCAGCCAGAAGAGGGGAAAGCCCTAAGCATTGCCAGAGCCCTCAGAAGTGGCTATTTTGGGTGTTTATCATTTTGAGGGGACCCTAGGAAGGCCAGCACTTGCTCTGGATATACTGGTCCTGCCAAGGGTGTTGGGGGAGAGGACTGGGACATAGGGCAGGAGAGCTCTGGGCATGTGGGGTGCCAGGACTGAGCGATGCCTGTGCCCACAGGTCAGTGTCCCCCTGGCCAGCACTCTGCTGATGGCTTCAAGCCCTGCCAGCTGTGTCCCCGAGGGTCCTACCAGCCCGAAGTGGGACGGGCGCTCTGCTTCCCTTGTGGCGGGGGGCTGACCACCCGCCACGAGGGAGCCCTCTCCTTCCAGGACTGCGACACCAAAGGTGGGTCAGCGCTGGTCCCCAGGGAGGGGGCACCCAGAGGGGTTGTGCTGGCAGCTGAAACGCCCCCTTTGCTCTCTGACCCCACAGTGCAGTGCTCCCCTGGGCACTACTACAACACAAGCGTGCACCGCTGCATCCGCTGCGCCGTGGGCACCTACCAGCCCGACTTCAGGCAGAACTACTGCATCGCCTGTCCCGGCAACACCACCACCGACTTCGACGGCTCCACCTCCGTGTCCCAGTGCAAAAGTAGGCGAGCTGGGCTGTGGTGGAGGAGGGGGGGAGCTGAGAGGCTTGGGGTCCTTCCTATCTGTGTTTTATTTATATTTAAAAGTTCTGTAAAATAGGGGTTTGGGGTCATTTCAGTGCTTCATGCATGCAGGCAGGCATGGGGGGTGCATGGGGCAGTGCTAATGGAATGCACCCTTCACCAGTAAACCAGGCAGAGGGGAACACTCTGCCCCCAGTGCCCACGGCACTGATTCCCGGTGGGACTGGCTCTCCCCATGCCTTGCAGACCAGCAGTGTGGAGGGGAGCTGGGGGAGTACACAGGCTACATCGAGTCGCCAAACTACCCGGGGAATTACCCTGCCAATGTCGACTGCACCTGGAACATCAACCCCCCACCCAAGCGCAAGATCCTCATCGTGGTGCCAGAGATCTTCCTCCCCTCTGAGGACGAGTGTGGCGACGTCTTGGTCATGCGGAAAAACTGTAGGTAACCGAGCAGGCCACGGTGCTCACGGGAGGAGCTGAGGGAGGAACAGTTCGGGGTTTGGCACAGCTGCCTCGTGCCAAGGGAGAAAGCCACGTCCCCAGCCAGCAGGAGGGGAATTCTGGGAACTGAGTGGGCAGATCAGCATCACCCTGCTGGCCTGGTGTCTCGCTGGATCAGGGGGATGTTGATGAGCTGGGCTGCACACCTGGGTCTCAGCATTACTTTTTGTGGGTAAAAAGCCCCATTTGGAGATTTCCAGAGCAAAGAAGGAATAACAACATCCCTGGTATGTAACATGAGGGTTGGGGGGGGCTCAGCCTTGCCCAACACGGACAATCCCCATCCCTGTTGCTGCCCTTCACCCTGAGCCTTTTAACCCAGCTGGGGGCAGGTCTGTGATGGGCAACCAGCATCCCGTGTCCCCTTGCCATTCCCTGCAGCCTCCCCATCCTCCATCACCACCTATGAGACGTGCCAGACCTACGAGAGGCCCATCGCCTTCACCGCCCGCTCCCGGAAACTGTGGATCAACTTCAAAACCAGCGAAGCAAACAGCGCCCGGGGCTTCCAGATCCCCTACGTCACCTACGACGGTGAGCGCGGGGCACAGGGACGCTGCTCTGGCGGGCTGGAGCCGCCCTGCCCAGCTTGGCACTCAGGTCCCCAGCTGGCACCTCCTGTGTGTTTTGGGGGGAGTGGACTCAGGGATGGGGACCAGATGGTTGGACACAAGTGGCAGCTGATGCCCTGACTGTGTTTTTGGGTGGGTGTTGCAGAGGACTACGAGCAGCTGGTGGAGGACATCGTGCGGGACGGCAGACTCTACGCCTCTGAGAACCACCAGGAGATCCTCAAGGTGAGCTGTGCCCCCATGTCCGTGCTGCCCAGGGCTGCAGGGGATGCAGGAACATCCTTCCCTTCGGGGGTGCCTCATGCTCCCCCTGCACTCAGGGGTTGCCTTTGGAGCTGCTGCAGGGGAGCACAAGGCAGGGTGGTGAACCTCCCTCTGGCTCGGATTCCCCGCAGGACAAGAAGCTGATCAAAGCTTTCTTCGACGTGCTGGCACACCCCCAGAACTACTTCAAGTACACCGAGAAGCACAAGGAGATGCTGCCCCGCTCCTTCATCAAACTGCTCCGCTCCAAAGTCTCCAGCTTCCTTCGGCCTTACAAATAGCCCCCCGAGCCCCCGCCGGCCCAGGCCGCCCTGCAGCCAAGGAAACCCTCTTCTCCCTTCCTTCTCCTTTGTGATTTTTCCTTCCTCCACCCGGCTCTGGCAGGATCACCACCGCTCCTCCCGCAGACATCTCCCCACGGTTTCCCCGCCGCGCCCTGCAGAGCTCCCAGCCTTGGGGACGCTCTGGCCTCATCCAGCTGGGGACGAAGCCGCGCCCCGTTTTCAAAGCAGCTTCTTCATTTTAGGAAACTGAAGTACTGGTCCTTTCACTGTCCTCTGTCCTGCCTTTGGTTTCCTTTTCGCCAGGTCTGTCCACGTTCCCTGGTGCCACTGGCAGCCCAGGACACTGAGGGGGTCACTGTCCTCCCAGCCCTTGGGGCTGGTTCCAGCTGCGACCCCACGGAGCCCTTTGCAGAGGAGTGCAGGAGGTGACGCCGCGTTCACCACAGCGCCGGGCCTGGGCATCGGTGCTGCTTTGCGAGGTCGGGGGAAGGCAACTGACAAAGCCAACTGGGTTAAAAAGGAAATGTAAAGGAGAGATGGCAAAGCCCACCAGCGTGGCAGCGTGGTGGCTCCGTGGCCATCTCGCTGGAGAGCCGGGCTGGCACTGGGAGGGAAGTGCAGCCAAGCCACGTTCCCAGAGAACAATGTCTGGCTGCACGGGAGAAAACAGGGAGCAAAGGAGAAGGACTTTCAGCTGCGTTCGATTTTTTTCCCCCCCAACTCCAGACACTTGTGCCAAGAAACCAGACTTTGTTACAAGCTCGGCCAAAGAGTAACTCGGAAAAGCAAGCTTTGAGAAGAGCAGGAGTCAATGTTTGTGCACTAGGATATACTCCTTTCTACCTTTCTCATATGTATTAAGTGCAATCATCTGAGTCTTCTTTATATTATTTAGAGGGAAGTTGTTTTTTTTTCTACTAGAAACGACAATATTTATACCTGCCTGAGAACCGAGAATGTGCATTTGCAAGAAAACAAAGACCACCCACCCAGAGCAAGCCCGGCCCTGGGCTGCATGGACTGGCATGATGGCATCTTCAAACCTTTTCTGCCACATTTGTCCCCAGTAAAAGCCCCTGTTCTGGGGGGAGAGGGTGTCTCCTGCTCGGCACAATGGGGTGAGTGTTTGCAGGGAGTTTGAGGCGTGTTGATCCGTCCGCAGAGGGTGGAGCAGCTGGGTGGGCCATGCCCTTTTCACGCTCATCTGCCACGGTTTGGGTGTTGTTCAAGCCTCGTTGCGAGGGGGATCAGAACTTGGCCCATCATCTGCCTGTTGCAAACTGATCTGCTTTCCTGCAGGGGCTCAGGGAAAGCCAAGACCCTGGAAGATCGGGTGGCAGCTCCTAAGGCCAGGTCTGGGGGGCATGCTGGGAGGAGAAGGGAGCTGCCCGTCCACTCAGCCCCTAAATCTTTCCCCCAGGTGCGGAGAGACCTGGAGGCAGAGCCACCCTCCCACTTCTGGGCAGGCTTTGTGCTTCCAAGTGCCTCTTCCAAGGTGCTTTTGGCTCCATCCTTCTGCATGTGCTCGTCCCACAGGGATGCTGTGGGAGCCTCTCCCCAGGGAATGGGGTGCAGATCCCGGGAAAGACCCATCCTGCCACCTGCTGTTTTACTGTCACCTGCCTGTCCCCTGCTTTGCAGAAAGGCTTGGCTGGGGACGAGGGCCAGGTGGACACCACTGGTGGGTTTGATCCCCAGATCTTCATCTGGACAGACAGGACCCCCAAGGACAGGTTACTGCTGCCACCAGTCATCCCTCCTCATCCTCCCCAAGCCTCCCTCCCTTTCCAGCCCTGCCATCAGCTCTCAGCTGTCACCTCCCTGTGCCTTCATCCCCATCTTTATCCTCTCAAAAACCTAGAGTTGCCAGGACTAAACATGGTCAACTTGCCTACAGCTCTGCCAGAGGCAGGTCCCCTCCCACCCCTGTCCCCACTCGTCCCTCCCCATCCCTTTGCCCACACCTGGGCCCATGGGCCAAGCCCTGCTTTTAACAAACCAATTATTTATTGCTCTGCACATCCCACCGTGTGTGTCTTTCCTGAATCCGGGAGGCAGCTGCTCATCCCCGTTTTCCCTCCTTGATCCACGCTGCTCCAGCACTCCAAGAGCCTCTCCCGGGCTCCGTGAGGGGCTGCTGGCAGGGTGAGCACTGGCACAGGGGCTGAGGTTTGTCCCCAGGATGCATCAGTTGGAAAAGTCTGTCCTGATTCATCCCAGCTGTGGGTTTTCCCCTCCTGCCGCCGGCTCCCAGCCTGTTTGGGAGCTCCACATCTGTGGGCCGAGCTGTTTGAAAGCAGCTGCTTTGATGCACAAAAGCTGCTGCAGGGATCTGGAGGGGTTTTGTGGCTCTGGAGCAGTCGTGAGAGGCACTGACCCTTGAAAGGGTCCTTCAGAAGAAAAAAAAAACAACAGCAAAAATACAAGCCTGGGAATGACCAAACCCACTGTGGTGCCACAGCAGCCCTTCATGTCCAGCAAAGACTTCATTAACTCGAGCATGGGCTCACTGTCCACTCACCCTGTGGGGCCTCAGAGTGTCCCAGGGGTCACCCTTGTCACAACCACCACCTCTGCTCCCCTAAAGCAGTTGTGGAAGGATGAGGTGGGAAACATCCTCCTGTAATGGCACCTCCTCCTTTCACCAAATAGCTCAAAAAACCCCCAAAAAAGTCCACAAGGTCCCCCTCCCCACCCACCCCCACCTCAAAAAGGGTTTCAGAGGCTGAAACCCACTCCAGCCACCTCGGGGATGAACTGAATGTTTCAACATGAACAGAAATTAGGGTTATTGGGGTTTTGGTTCTTTTTTCATGTTGGAATATTTATATCTGGCTTTTGCAGCAGGCCAGGACTTGCCAACTCCAGCAAAAATTATTAAAGTGATGAGCAAGATGTAGTTCATGAAGTTATTTGCACTTGATTAAAAGAAAAATGTATTTGAACTTTGTAAAAAGAAATGTTTGCATTTTGTATTGTCTTTTTTTAATTATTAAATGGAATTTCTTGGTGTCGTGTTGATCTTACAAAAAACTGGCTTGGATGCTTATTTGAAAGGTTTCTAACAGCAGGATCCAGAGCTATTTTCATTGTTTTGTTCCCTCAGATGCTGACAAGCTTTTCCAGGGCCTGGGGTATTTTTTCTCCCTGTTCAGACTTCCCTAAGCTCACTAGTCCCAGCACAATTTACTTATTTATGCCCATTAATTAGATGCAACAAATCTGATTTTTAGCCCAGGAGTTGGACACAGGCTGGTTCAGAGGAAGAGGTGGAACACACTCTGCACCCTTGGCCCCTGCCCCCTTGCTGGGCTGCAGCTCCACCCCTGGGCAGTTGGACAATGCCCATCAAGTCCCCACACGCTGCACCTTGGACAGAATCCCCCACCCCAGGCTGGAGCACCAGGAGCCTTCAAAAGTGGTGCCCCCCTCAGATTAAGGCTGGATTCTGCAGCAGGAGGGCCTCAGGTGAGCACTGCACAAGCCAAGGGTCCACTCTGTGGGCACAGGGGGATCTGGGGACCACAGTTTTAACTGCTGAAACTCCACCTGCCCCAGGACACTTCTGCTCTCATCAGTCTGGGGCAAGTGGAGCCTTCCCCCCTCCCTGCTCTGAATGCAGAGAAATGAGGCCCCTTCCCTCAAAAGCTCCATAAACCACTTGAATTCACATCCCTCTCAACTCAGTGGAGCATCTGAGACCTGCCTCACCACAGCTCATCAGCAAACCCACCCCAAAGAGCTCTGGAGTAACAGAACCACACATGGCCGTGGGTGCCCATGGAGTTTATTGCTGCCCTCTCAGTAGAGGCGCTGGGGCTTCCCCATGGTGCTCTTGATGTACAGAGCTCGCACATTCTGCCAGTTCTTCTTCAGCAGGGACACCAGGAAGTTGATGGCCAGGTGGATGTTGTAGACAAGTTCATCCTCTGTCATCTTCACGTGCCCAACAGCCACAGCCAGACAGAGCACCTGGGGACACACACGGGGTACGCGTTTCACTGACTTGAACTCAGCTTGTGCTACACTGTCCCACGGCCTGTTAGCTGGACACAGCTTCCCCAGGACACCCAGAGGGTTCTCCAGGGCCTGCAGCTCCCTGTGCCTTTACCCCTGGATGCCACCTCTAAGACACACAGAGGTAACCGGGAGAAGGTGGGAACACCTCTGCCTCCCAGAGACAGCGACACTGGGAAGGACACGGAACACGCTGTGCGGAGCCAGCACCTGAGCAGACCCCCAGGTTAATCCTGTTCCCACACTCCCTCTGCCAAGAGCTGACCTGGGGACCCACCATCGGCCCCCAACTCCACTGCCAAGCCCCACATCAGCTTCACTTTCTGTTTAGGGCACCAGACACCACCCCCAGCCCTCTCCTTCTGCACTACAACAGAGGCTGAGCCTCCCTCTGCCTGCCCAGCCTGGAGCTCAGTGCTCCCTGCAGGCTGGAGACAGGACTGATGAGCGAGCCACCAGGCCAAGTGTTGGACATCATTAGCCGAGCTCCTTCAAATGCTCAAGCATTTACAAACCCTCACATCTGCTGTGCCCCCAGACCCAGATCAGCTGGAGCCCAAGGGTACACCTCTGCTGGCAGAGCTCTTAATTCCAAGTGACACCCAGGAGTCACATTCGGCCCAGATACAGAATTAAAATGCCTCAACAAGGTTATTTTGGCTTTAGGGAGCCAGCTTGCATTGACAGCAAGAGCAGATCCCCACAGAGCTGCTCCGAAGTTCACTTGCAGAGTCAAGTCCCAGACTTGCCCCTGGCAAAGCCCTGCTTATGTTCAGCCCCCCCGAGACGTGCCCAGCCAGGGCCAACCCTCACCCCCGTGCTGGGAGAAGTGTTAACTGCACTGGACTGTGCTCAGCACTGAAACATCCAATCATCTCATGATCATTTGCTTCCAGATCTGTCAACCACAGAAAAATTATTCCTCCTTCCTGACTGGCAGCAGAGGTCTCCCTTTGCTGGAAGAAACGCTCGAGGGACACCTACAGCCCATCCCAGAGATAGCAGAGACACAGAACTGCCTCGGAGAGGAAAAGGCCCACTTTACCTTCTTCATCTGAAATTTAATGGTCGATTTGACCTCATCAACCTTCGCCACCAGGTTCTCGTTGTGGGTGAGCAGAGAAGGGAATTTCCCAGCTTTGTTCAGGCCCGGGCCCAGGATTCGAGGAATCTGCTTGATCAAGGACTCGGAAGCCAGGAAGGCATCGTACTTCTTCGCTGCAAGGAGAGAACCAGGGAGGTGAGGACTGACACTGAGCTCCCAGCGAGCTCAGCCAAGCCTGCACAGCCCCACTTCCCCCAGCAGACACTCCTGCACTCCCACCTGGACACGGGCTGGTTTCACCAACAATCTGTCAGGAATGAGTGCCACAGCAGCCCCACTCCTGACAGGGACTCCCATCGGCACACAGCTCATTCCCTAAGGGAACTATCCTTTGCTGAGCCTCAGGTGACACAGCTCTAAGCTCTGACAGGAGCCTCCTGCCACAGCCTACACACACCAGGACGGACAACCCATCCCTGAGAGGCTTGGCCAACAGCTATGGCATCCCACGTCACTTCTAACTGCACATGGTTCCACGGCTGATTACGGAGTGAAAGGTTCCTGTCTGCCTCAGGAACGTGTACCAAAGTCATTCTGGAGTTCTCAGTGAAGAAAGGATTTCCTCTCCAAGAAAAAATAGATGAATTTTATTCTGTCCATATAAGAACTGCAGCACTAAATCAACTCTTGCCTCCAGCATTTCTCTGCTTTTGCTGCACTCCAGCTCCTTGACCAAGAAATCGAGGAACACAGAAAAGGGTTAAACTCTGACAGGGATGTTTTCCTGTGTCTCTCCCTTCCTTCTGCAGGACAACCAGTCCCACTCCTACAGCACCAACCTACCTGTCAGACCTCCACTGCCAACGAGTGGCTTTTCTGGGTAGTTTCTGGGCAGATTTTGGTACTCTGCTCAGCTTTCTATCCCTGGAGCTAACCGTGACATGGAAATCTGAGCTAAGAGAAGACCTCCTGCTTACCCAGACCCCTCCCAAGTTGGCCAAGGTACTCAGAGCCTGACCTACACTCACCCAACTTCTTCACCAGCTTCTTGTTTTTGTTGAGTTTCTTCAGAGCTTCTATGTCCATGTGAGGGATGTCAACCGCTTTGGCCTCATCACAGTGCTGCTGGTCCCCCAACAGACAGACCGAGAACTTGGGCCGCGGCGTCGACTTCAGCCTGGGGATGGAAGGTCCGAGTCAGCGCCTTACCAGCAGCGCTGCCGTGTCCTTGGAGCCAGCACGGAGACACCTTACCACAGCACGGGGCGTCCTGCACCGCCGCTCACCTGCCGTCCCCAGCAGGCCGGTGGGGACAGCCCGGGGGGCTCCCCCACCTCCCCTCATGTTTTAAGACCCAGGGTGAGGGTCCGTCCAGCCGCTCCCGCCGGGCCGGGGCGCTCTGGACTCCCCGAGCGGTTCGGCGCCGCGGCGGCCCCGGGAAGGGCCGGGCAGCGCCGAAGGCTGGGTGGGAGCGAGAGGATGGCGAACCTGACGGTGCCGGAGAACCGCTTGTCCTTCTGGGGGTCGTAGTTCTTCAGGCTGATCTGCAGCTCCACGGTCTCCACGAACCTGCGAGAGGCAGCGGGTGAGGCCGGGCCGGGCGGGAGGGGGCCAAGGCCGGGCACCACACACCCGGTCCCGCCGCGTCCGGGGCTCTTACTTGCGCTTTTTGGCGCGGCTGCCGTGCAGCACCTCCTTCACCGCTTCGTACAGGGTGTCCCGGGACACTTTGCTGCTGCGGGGGGAAACGGCAGCGCGGGCTCAGGGCCGGCCGCGCCAGGGACGCGGCCCCGAACCCGCCCCGGCCCCCGCGCCCTCCTCCCGCCATCGGGCACGCTGCCCGCGCCCCAGCGGCCGCCCGGACAGCCCCGCGGCCGGGGCGATGGCGGGGGATGGCGGTGGATGGGGCGGATGGGCGCGGATGGGCGCGGATGGCGGTGTCAGGACGGACCCACCTCATGGCGGCGGCCGCTGGAACAGAAAGGGCGGATCCGCCCCCGGCGCGGTACAAATAGCGGCGTGATCTCGCGAGATTTCGCCACGCGAGGCCATGGCGGGCGCGGCGGCAGAGCGGGGCCGCCATGTTGGGAGCGGCGGAGAACGCCGCCCTGCCCCGCCCGCACCTCCTTTCCCGTTAAACCAACAACCAGGGCCTCTTTGCCTCCTGCCGCGCAGCGCCAGGACAGGAGCTCGTCCATCGCTTCACAGCGCATCCCAGGAGCCCCTGGCTCCCCTGAGCAGCTGCCGGGAAGACGGGGCGAACCCGCTGCGTGAGGAGCGGGCTGGACAGGCTCCCCGCGCGCGGCAGTGCTGTAGAACGCTGACAATAGGCAGGTCCCGCTGGTGGCCCGGGAAGGGCGAGGGAAAGCCGTGCCTCGCGGCCCCAACGTTGGCACCGCGCCTTGGCCGCCCCACAACGCGCGCTCCCGCCCCGGAACCTGTATGGGGGGCGCGGGCGGCGCGCGCGGTGCGGGTGGGCGGGGCC
>JAWWES010000076.1:4292679-4313565 GCA_035583135.1 Lophotriccus pileatus
GCGGTGCGGGTGGGCGGGGCCGGGTGGGCGGGGCCGCCGCGGTGCATGGCGGGCCGGCGGCGGAGCCGGGCCCGGCGGGGCGCTCAGGTCGGTGCGGGCGCGATGGCGGCCGGAGCTCGGGGTTACCTCAGCCCCCGGTACCTCGCGGGGACAGCTCCCCCTGCCCCCGCCACCGCCGGCTGCGGGAGCGCGTGGTGAGGCGTACCGAGGGGGCTCAGCCGAGCTCACCCTGGGCTGCGGCGGGGACGGACAGGGCGGTCCGACCTGTTCCTGGAAACCAGAAGATAAAATATTTGGGTATCTCAGAGATGGCTCAGGAAGAACCCACTGTAGCTGCTTTGAAAGATAATCTGTCAGCAGAGAGCCTCTTTAGCAAAATGTTCTTGTGGGGGCGTGATGGTTTTAACATAATGTGCTTAGAGCTTGAAATTCTGTTTCTCAGAAGGCTGGGAATTAGGAAAGGGAGGAGAGGAGGATGCTCCAGGGATAAAGCTCATCATCCTGCCCCTGTCTCTTGCAGTACAGGACACGCTCAGCCTGTAGGTTCAAGCTTTATAGTACTTGGAAATCCTCCCTGCAGATCATTTGGAAGGGCTTGAATGTGGCATTTGCACTCAAAGAAGAGTCTGTCAATTCACTGGTGTGATAAGCTTTATTTTATATTTGTCTATGGAACAGATTGTTAGCCCTGACTGCCACTGGTGGGGGAAGCATGCAGCATTGCCCATCTTAATCCTTTATAACCTCCAAAGTAGTTTGAGGCCATTCAAGCCTTTCTTGGTGTGCAAAAGTGAGCATACATCTGAGGAGAGGAAATAAAATGGAATTGTTCTTTTTACTTAAGGCTTGCAGCAGAAAGGATGGCTCGGTGTCCCCCTGGCCCTGGTGCTCCCGGCGGGATGGAGAGCCTGGGGCTGCCAGCAGTGACCCTCAGGGACGGCACCACGGCCTGCCTGCAGCAGGCTGCCAGAGGTAACCTCGGCCTGCCAGGGCTCACAGGCTTGCTCTGCCTCTGGAGTTAGTCAGGCTTGCCAGGAGTGCCCTCGCGGTGCACGAGCTGCCACACGAGCAGCACGGGTGACTCTCTGTTGGACTTGAACAGAAGTCTGATAAAATAGAAGTCAGATGTGCCTCTGGTGTGAAAATGAAGCTGTGGGGATGAGGGAGCTGTTGCTGTAGACAATGAAGGTGCTGTTCAGGCCAGATGAGCCCAGTTCTCTCTGGGGTCACTGGGGAAGCAGAGCTGCTGCTGTGGCTTGGAGGGCTCTGTTCCACCAAGACTTGCCTTGGGCTGAGCAGGAGGTTTTCCTTCGCTGCTGTGCACAGGGATTGGTTCACAGCAGTGCTTTTCTCACTCGGAGAGGTGCTGAATTCAACACTTTCCTTGCTTTGGTGCGTGTGAGGTGCCCCTTCCCCCCCACCCTCTGCTCCCAGAGCAGGAGCTGTTCCCCAGCCTGCAGAACAGGACGGAGGAGCTGGGCAGCTCCATGGCCCGGGGGTTGCTCTCTTGCTTTCTTTTCTGGGAAAACTCACTGGAAGTTTATACTCCACACATGTGGAGTTGCACTGGTGTGACGCCCCAAACTTTGTGCTCCCAGTGAAACCAACCTGGATTCCACCTGTTCAAGTGGGGTGAAGCAATGTCTTCTCTGCATCAGATCTTTGTGTAGCCAAGTCATTATTACAGGATTGCACAGTCAGGCTTTGTAAGGTTTCAGTCTTCAGAACCCAACCCTGGCACCACGTTAGGCCCCTTTAGGTGCTGTAATTGTTTTCTAAGAGTTGATCCTCTGCCAAAGTAGAAAAAAGAAATATCCAGGCACTTGGTGATGCCACTCAGAGCTCCCAGTTGATTTTTTTCTTCAGCTCAAGTGTAATTGCTTTCTACTAGATTCCAAATGCTCAGCACACAATTTTCTTTCTGCTCCTTGGCACAAACTGCTGTGAGGGGCAGCTTGTCAAGGGATGCCTAAGGGTCTTTGTTGTGTGTCCTCCTGTCTAGGAAAGGGCAGCTCTGGCATTCCTGGGAAGTGAAGTGCAAGCAATCTGAGGGAAAGCTGGTCCCTAACAGCCTAGAAGTGACAGTTTCTCCCTTCTGTGGGACTGGTTTCCTTGGGAAGCACGTGGGATGGAGGGACTGGGCTCAGCAGTGCTGATGGGATGTTATAACTGTTTCAGGTGAAAAGCTGATTGAAGGGCAAGTCATTGAACTTGAAGATGGGACCACAGCTTATATCCATCAGGTGACAGTTCACAAAGGTGAGGACAATACACCCCCCTCTTTCTCTTTGGAAGGACACTGTAGGTGTGGCTGCAGCTGTCGGTGCTCCAGCACTTGGGCTCTGGTCAGCTTCAGGAGCTGAAGCAAGTCCCAAGTCCATGCAAGTGTAGGGTTTGTGCAGGGCTTTTTTTGCTCATGGTTTTGAGGCTGAATAAGTGAAGACATAGAATGTGTGATTTCCTGCAGAGTTTTCAGCAATCTGTCAAGAAGATCAGTTTGGTGGAGGTGCTGTTTCACCTGTGGGCTCTCCCCATTGTCAGTCTGACAGACCACAAGCCCAGTGAGCTGTGTGCTGCTCCCACACAGACTTTGTTTCACGTGGGAGCAGCTGGACAGGAATTTCCTCTGAACTATCAGATAATACATTACTTTTGGAATAGGTGTTGGTGAAAGGCAGGTGGGGATTGTTGGAAGCAATGCATGAAGCCTTGAAAATCTCAAATCATGTCAGAAGGGTTCAAATGGTATCTTAAAACCTACAGTTGTGGTTGCCTTCCAGGGCAAGCAGGAGCCCTGTGTCCTCTCCCAGGAGCCTGTAGGATTCAGGAACTGTCACAGTATTCCCTCCATCCTGAGTCCTCCAGGAAGGTGTGTGGATGTTTCTCTTCTCTTTTAGAGTCTGTGGCTTTGGAAGACGGTCAGCCAGTGGTGCTGGAAGATGGCAGCATGGCCTACATACACAGCACAGCTAAAGGTAAAGTGCTCCCTGCTCTTCCCTTGGCAGCTGGAGCAGAAGCTGCTACAGTGTTCCAGACTCCCAAGGCCGTGGGTGGCCAGGGAGGTGGAGCACTCTCCTGCCTCACACTCAGCAGCTCTTTACATTTGATGTTGTTGGTTTCCTCTTCCAGGGGGTTACAATCCTGGCACCTTCCAGGCCGTCCAGGTGGAGGGCGGCTCCACGGCCTACGTCCACCGTCCTGTCATTGTGGCTCCTGGCAGCACCCTCCTGGAAGTGCAGACAGAAACTGGGCTCGAGGAGCTAGCTGGGGAGGAGGAGGATGATGCCTTTGATGTGGAGAGCATGAATGCATTACAGCAGTACAGTAAGGTGAGGGCAAAGCGCTGCTCCCACGGTCTGCCAGCAGCACTGCGGGCTGGGGGCCACGTTTGGCCTGGGATTGTGCCCTCACTTCAGCAGTACTTGTGTATCTCTGTCTTTCAGCAGTGCCAGCTTTGAGAGAAGCAGCTGGACAGGGCTCCAGGGCAAGTGCCACCACTGATGGGTGGCTGGCAGTTAGGAACCCAGAACAGGGGCATTCGGTCCCACGGAGTGCTGGGCCTGCCACCCTTAACGTGCTACAGGCTTGGATTTGGGAAGAGAGGAGAGCTGCTGTGATACAGCCTTTGACATGTCAGCAGTGTGCTGGCAGTGCTCAGCTGGGCACAGACCTTCTTGCCCTGGCAGGCCCAGTCCCAGCTCTCTGGGGAAGGGCAGGGTGGCACTGGCTGTCATTGTCCTCCTGCTCGGGTTGCTGTCCTGCTCCACACCGTACAGGGAGGCACAAACAGTGCCTGTGCTTGTTCACCCACAGGGGTCTGACAAGGAAGAGGAGGGAGTGACAGACACCTGCAATATGAAGAGTATGGACTCCAGCAACATCCCTTCTCAGGTCTGAATTTTTCAGTGACTGGAACTAGGCCGAACTCCTCTTTGCCAGCGAATAATTAAAAAAGCATTGGTGGCTTCTCTGCCGAGTTAGCAAATAGTAAGTGCACATTTTACAAATGAGCTGAGCAAAGCCCAGAGAGGGAGTTAGATGTCTGGGAACCCCCAGTGAGCTGGGAGGTGGGAGTGGGAAATGCAGGTTTGTGGAGCTCTGTCACCTGGGCTGCACCATGTGGGTACCAGCTCGTTTGTAGGAACACGTGTCTGGAGGATAACTGCAGGAGTGCATATGTATGGCAAGGAGGGAAATATTTGTGTGGGCTTGGTGAAGACTGCTGTGGTGGCTTGCTAGATTAGTTCCTGTACTTGTCTTGGCAGGATTTGCAGGAGGAGGAGGTGCACAGCCACAGGAAGGGGCAGCAGGTCAGCAGCAGAGCCTTCCGCTGTGGGTACAAAGGCTGTGGCCGCCTTTACACCACGGCCCACCACCGCAAGGTAAAACAGGTGACATGGCAGTGTGCAGGCCAGACCTGTCCCGGGTTACAGTGCCAGGGTTCTGCATTCTGTGCAGCTGTTTTCCTTCCTCCTTGCCTTGGTCCTCATTTTGATGAGCTGTTCTTCTTTTTCCAGGTACATGAACGTGCTCACACAGGTGACCGGCCATATACGTGTGACTTCCCAAGTTGTGGGAAAGCATTTGCTACAGGTAACAGCTTCTCTTTTGAGCAGATTTTGTTTTCTGTCCAACCCAAAACCCTGCTGAGCCTCAGCCCTGGCTCTGGTCCAGCAGAGCACAATGTCCAGAGCGTCTAAAGCCCTCTGCAAGGAAACTACAGCATGGGAGCCTGCAGGACTTGATTGATTGTAGTCAGATAGTGATGGAAGCAGGGTTGGAAGTAGAGTTGGGGGCTGTTTGGATATTTCTTACCCCTGAGCTTTGTGGACACAGGACAGACGCTCAAGTTCATGAACTGGGGGGTGGTACACAGCTTGTCATGGTGTCTCCTTTTTGTTACAAAATTAATTGTGGTTTCTGTCCTGGACAGGGTATGGGCTGAAGAGCCACACGAGAACACACACTGGTGAGAAGCCATACAAGTGTCCAGAAGATATGTGTAGGAAAGCCTTCAAAACCTCTGGGGATCTACAGAAGCACATCCGCACACACACAGGTGAGCAGCACAGGGGGAGAACTGCACCACCGGAGGAAGGCTCTCCAGGGCATCCCAGGTGAGCTGCAGGGCTCACCCACGTCACTGTCAATGCAGGTGAGCGTCCCTTCAAGTGCCCCTTCGTGGGCTGTGGCCGCTCCTTCACCACCTCCAACATCCGCAAGGTTCACACCCGGACGCACACGGGCGAGCGGCCCTACCTGTGCCCAGAGCCCGGCTGCGGGAGGGGCTTCACCAGCGCCACCAACTACAAGAACCACATGAGAATCCACACAGGTAGGAGGCGGCTCGCTCCTCCCAGCCAGCAGCAGGGAGGTCTGCGGGGGTGAAATGGGCATTTCCAGGCCCGGCATTGCAGGAGTGGATCTGGGGATGGCCAGGGAGTTAAACTGAATAGGGGGAATTGCTTTATTGGGTCGATTATGGTTCCACTGGTCCACCTCCAGCTATTTGCTCTGGTGGGGAATCCCTCCCTGGAGCGTGAGGAGGGTGAGTGGGTGAAGCTGTGCTCTGTGGCCTCTGTCCTAGGAGAGAAGCCATACCTGTGCACTGTGCCAGGCTGTGGGAAGCGCTTCACGGAGTACTCCAGCCTGTACAAGCACCACGTGGTGCACACGCACTGCAAGCCCTACTCCTGCAGCAGCTGTGGGAAGACGTACCGCCAGACCTCCACGCTGGCCATGCACAAGCGCAGCAGCCACGGCGAGCTGGAGGCCACGGAGGAGAGCGAGCAGGCCCTGTATGAGCAGCAGCAGCTGGAGGGTGAGCCCCCACTGCCCCGTCACCCACGGCAAAGGGGAGAGAGGGCACAGCAAGAGCCTGCAGCCGCTCCCCTCTCAGACCCAGAGCTGTGCCATGCCTTCCTGCCTCCCTATCCAATCCAGATCTGTGTTTGATGGTCTTGCTGTAAGTCACAGGTTGGGAACAGGTCCCTGCCCATTCTGTAGTACAGGGAGAGGTAAAGGCCCTTCTTACCAGGCCATCACTGGGCTGGTGTTACCGTGATCTTGTGCTCTTCTGTGCTGGCCCTTGAGGCCCCAGGCAGAACATGTGCTTTCATGTTCTTTCATGTTCTGATAATGCTGCTCTTCCCCTTCCCTCACCCAGCTGCAGCTGCTGACAGAGGCTGCCCACTGAAGAGCCAGCATGTTGCTTTCCTGTCGGAGATGGAGGAAGATGAAGAAGAAGATGTTGTCCCTACACAGGTCTCACTTATCTCGCAGGATGGGACAGAGCAGGTACAGACACTGACAGCCTCCAGCACATCAGGGACAGCAGCTATTATCTGAAATGAGATTCTGCCTCTACCCAGCTGCAATGTTCTCTTCAGGGCCTTTTTTCAGTATAAAACAGACCCTGGGGCTTCATGGGTTTTGCCTGCTCCCTCCTACAGCCTTACCCATTGCTGCAGTCTTGGTTTGGGGGTGCCTCTGATCCAGCAGGGAGGGTGCCTTTCCCTGCTGATGGGGTCTCCAGGTGTTTGCCCAGGCTTGTGTGCAGTGCCTGTCAGTCCTTAGCTCCCAAGATCTGCTGACATAGGCTGGATTTGGAGATGTTTTGTCATCATTTGTATACAGTAGTGCTTTTCTTCTACTTCCCTTCACCAGCTGCCCATGTGCTGAGTGGAAAAAACTCCCTTTTGTGGTACAGGGCAGAGGAAGCAGCTGCCAAAAGTGACATGTTTCCTCTTAGCCTGAGATGCTTCAGCTGCCACAATGCACAAGCTGTCCTGTACAGTCTAGAAAGAAGCAGCTGAATGGGGAGGGGAGCTGTGGGACAAGCAGAGAGGGCTGGAGACCCAAGCTCTGAGTTCTCTGTCATCAATTCTGTCCATGACCCTGGACAAGGTCCTTGGAGCCTTCTCTGTCCTGGGTCTTGCAGGGAGACTGTTTCATCCTTGCCCAGACCTTTGCATTGCTAAACTGGGGAGTTGCCTAAGCCTCCCTGAGCATCCGCTGTCATCCCCCAGGTCAGCCTGTCACAGGAAGAGCTGCAGGCCCTGGGCAGTGCCATCAGTGTGGTGACACAGAGCAGGGCCCTCGCCGTGCCCGAGGGAGAGCTGACGGGTGACGACGCTCGCACCGTGACTGTGGCCAGCACGGATGGCACCGAGATGCAGGGGGTACAGACAAAGCTGGGACCTTTCCCGTTCTCTGCTAGAAAGGAGCTGCATTTTCTTTTAAAACATGATTGGTTTTTATCTGATTTTCCTAGGTGACCATAGTCGCTTCTGGGGCAGCCGTGTCAGAGGAACCCGCCATTGCCCCGCTCTCTCATCAGCAGGTGGCTTTGGTGGCCACTGCCCACGGCACCCACATCACTGTGCAGGTACCACGTGGCTCCTGCCACACACCCCTTTGCTCCCCGGCCACCTACTGCCTGCAGCTCTTGCCCTGCTGCACTCCTGCTTGTCCAGAGGGCTTGCTCCTTAATTCCCAGATGCCCTGCATCCAGAGGACAGCACAGGGATGTGCTCCGGGGATTGCAGGGTGCTCCTGTGTAAACAGCCTTTCTGCTTCACACCTGTGTCACCCACCCCTTGTCCCTCTGTCCTGCTGGGATGCCTTCTGGGGTTTCAGCACTCACTCTCTCTCTCCCTCGCCTCCCCCAGCTGGAAGAACAGCAAAGCCTGGAGGAAGGCATCAGCATGGCTGCAGCAGTAATCCACTACGGACCGGTGACGCCCGACACAGCCCTGTCTGAGAAAGGGAGCTGAGGCCGCCAGAGCTGCTGGGGCAGGGGCAGAGGCAGCCCCAGCCTGTCGTGCTTCGGGCAGGACACAGGGCAGGGATGGTGCCTGAGCCAGCACTTGCCCCACGCGGGCTGGGAGGGCTGACGCAGCAGCGCGGGGCGATCGAAGCAACCCTGTGCAAGGGGCTTTTCTCTCCAAGGAGGGAGGGCAAAGATACTGGACTGCTGGCTTCTCCTGGAGGCTCTGCTGGAGCTCTGAGCAGCTCCCTGTTTTCAGAGAGGCACTTCCTGCCCTCTACCTTAGGAATAGTCCGACAGCTCCCCTTTCCTGTCCCCCCCTCCGGCTCAGGGACAGGTGGGCAGCACGTGCACAGCCGCAATAAGGGCCCATCAAAGCAAGCCCGGGCTGGCCTGAGCTCGGTGTCAAGGGTGACCAGTTTCTGCCATTGGAGCCAGCACTGACAGCACTTCTCCCATCCCTTTGTCACGCTCCACTCCCAAGCAAGCTTCCATGGCTGACGACTCGGCTGTGGAGCAGAGCAGCCAGCACTTGTCAAGGGCTGAGCTAGACCTGAATGTAAATGTTGAGTTGAAATAAAACCAGAAATGTTGTTTTTAAAAGCAGCCCCCTTCTCTCTGGTGGAGGCTGGGAAGAGGTGATCAATGGTATTGTTTTGCAGCTGTAGGGATGAAATAAATTGAGGAGATTTGTGGAATTGATGGAATGCTGGGTCTCCCCACACCTGCCCTGATGCGACTGATCCCAAAACAAGGAAGGCTGGAGCCGCTCCAAAGCACAGCCCGTGCTCCCGCTGCGAGGGGAAGCTCTGCAGCTCAGCCCGGGGAGGGGAAGCCGCTGCCTGAGCCAGGGAGGAGATTTCTGCCCGGAGCGCAAGTGCCGAGGACGCGTTTGGTGTCCGGGCCGAGCTGGGCGAAGGTCCGCGGGGAGCGCAGCGACAGCGACGTGCCCGGGGGATCCCGCACAGCCCGGGCGGGCGGCGCTCCCGCCCCGCGTCCCGCCCGCACGGGCGGCGTCCAGGAACCGGATCCGCGGGTCGGCAGAGCCGCCGGCAGCAGCCATGGACCTGCGAGCGGAGCTGCTCAAGTCCATCTGGTACGCCTTCACCGCCCTGGACGTGGAGAAGAGCGGCAAGGTCTCCAAATCGCAGCTCAAGGTGAGTTCCCGGGGCTCGGGGCACAGCGGGTCCGGGGCTGCGCTGCATCCCTCCGCCTTCCCACGGAGGAGTTGTTAAACACTGAGGGCAGTAAGACCTTGCCGTTGTCACCAGACTGATTCTGGTGAAGTTCTCAGGCTCTGCATCATCTGCCTTTAAAAAAAAGAAAAAGAGGGAAGGGTGGGAGTTCCTGCTCAAGTGTGTTTTCTAGGTGAAAATTAGGAGAAATCTAGTTTTTAGTTCTTTACAGTTTCTTATGGTTTTTATGGCCAACTAACAGCCCAAACTCAGTTTATATTTTCTTACTTGCCAGAGCACCTGCATTTGTGCTTCCTGCTGAGCTGCTGGGTCGGGAGGTCGGGGCAGCTGGTTTTTGAACTAAAACTCCACAGTGGTGTGGCCAGAAGTAACAAGACGTTTTTAAAAATCCTCTGCTTTCCCCTCTCCCCCAGCTTAGCAGCTTTCAGCGGGCTCCTGCCCTTAGCCCTTCGTCAAACCCATTAGGGCTTTAAAAACCTCTTTGCCTGCCCCCAGGCTGTGCTTGGTCGAACCCACCAGGGAGCCCTTGGCTTCGACAGTAATTATAGATTTTTTTTCCTTTTCACATGGTGGGCCTCGTTTTTGTTGCCACGTGAACGTTCTCTTGGTTCTTAGGCTGGCACCAGGGCTGGAAATGCTGGTCAGCATCGGGGGCTGAGATGAGAGGAGAGACCTGAGCAGAAAAATGCCAGGCACAGGGAGCTGTTGCGTCAGGACTCGGCAGCTGCTGCCAGTCTGCAAGGCCACTTGTGAAGTGCTGCAAAGAAAGCTCTTTTCCACTATTTCCTCTATTTTATAGGGTTTTCCCGGGACAGACCTCAGGGAAGGTGCTGCCCTTGGTGGGGAGGCGTGTTTTGCCCCAAAATTAAGAGTTTGTTTGCAGGAATCGGGAGGAAAAGTAGCAGGAGTCAGACAACTCCTGCTCAGCCACTGCCTTTGCAGCGAAGAATCTGCTGCTGCTCCCCAGAACTCATAGCACGTGTCCTGCAGCCACACTCACCTGCTAGAACTGTAGAAATAGCTGAAGGAATTAAGGAAAATCCCAAAGTAGGCCAGAGCTTAATTCCGTCTGCTAATCCCTAAGAGGGGCTGCTGTGCCCCCCTCACAGCATCCCCTGCACCCGTGCTCTGGGTCCTGAGCCCAGCCCAGGCGTGTGGTGAACCCAGAAGTGCCAGCACAAACACGTGCAGTGCTTGTCTGGAGAGATCTTTGTCACCAGAGATGATGCTGAGGCCACAGAGAGCCTCAATTTATGGCAATTTCCATGAGAGTTTCTGCCAGGGGGACAGGGGCTGTAACCCCTCGTGTAGGGGCTGTGGGGATGCTGGAGGTGGTGTGTCCACAGCAGCTTTACCCAGGGTGACATTCCAGGGGGGAAGGAACTTCCCTCCTTGATGTTCTCCCCCAGCCTTCTGTGACAGGACAGGTTGGTGGTGGGTTGACTGCACTGTTGAACGATGAAGCTCAACTCTGGATAACTTTCCACCTGCCTGGAGGCCTGGGAGAGCTCATTTCCATCCCCAGATACGCTCAGCTTTGCCCCAGCCTACATAGGCCAGCAGCAGCGTTTTTGTCCGTTCAGGGCAGAAGGAATCTGAGGTCTTGCAGGTCTGATTAATAACGTGCTGAGGCCACCATGGCTGAGCCCTCCCCAAACCCCTCCCGAGCTGTGCTCTGCTCCCTCACCTGGGCGTGGAGCTGCGGGAAGGGTCCCAAACAAGGGTGGGAGGAACAGCAGCGCTCAGAGGGTTTGCACCTACAGAAAGGAAGCAGCCCCCGAGCTGGGGGTGATGGTGCTGGCGAACGGGCAGCGTCCCAGCAGGAACCGGGCCTGAGCTCCAGCCTTGCTCCAGCAGCTGCTGGAACATGCTGGGGTGTGCAGTGTGGTGGTGCAGCGGTGGGAGCCGCTGGGCTCCTTGAGGGGCACTGCTCTGCGGGGCAGTGTGTGCAGACAGCAGTGTAGGTGTGTCTGTGCACAGGAAGGAAGGGCAGCCTGCGGTGGGTGCTCCGCGCCGAGCAGCGTCGGGTGGTTTTGTTCCTCGTGCAGCCACACACCAGCCCTGCTCTTGGAAAAGCATTTATCCTCTCAGTGCCACTGCATCTTCCCTGGCTGAGCAGAGGGAGCTGCTCCCTGTCTCTGTGGATGCAGGCTGGGATGTGGGATGTGTGACCACGCGTGGCTGGAGCAGGAGGTGGAACCACCGAGCGCTGTCCTGGTGCTTTTCGGCACCTCTGTTGATGGGGGCCATAACAGTGGCTCCTCACTGTCATCTTTTTCCCCCTCCAGTCTCTGTTTCAGAGCCCGGGGGTGTTTCCCACCTCTCCTGTGTCCAGTCACCCCACCATCAGCCGGGGCTTTCCCCCCAGTTTGTCCAGGGGTGGCTCTGGAGTGGAGGAGCTGTGGGTCACGGTGTGCCGAGATGGACAGAGGGGCTCGAGGTGCCCATCACGGGCAGGGGCATGTGTGAAACCTCCCAGGGCTTTTTAGGGTGCTGTGAGAGGTGTGAGGGATGGGGACGAGGGCTCACATTGGAAACAGGGAACAGGGTGTGATTCCCAAAGTTTCGGTCCATCCTGACGGATTTGTTAGCCGTCCTGGAAGATGTCCAGGGTGTTCTCAACCCTTTCCAGTCCTGGGCAGATCCCAGGGCCACACCAACCCCGAAAGGTGCAGCTGTAGCAACAGTGCTCAGGGCTGCAGCCCTGGTGTGTGAGCGCAGGGCGGAGTCCCGCTGATCCCATCAGTCTGGAGGGTGGAAAAGAGAAAGAAAATCTGGTTGAGCAAGAACCATCTTCAGCTGCAGCAGCCAGTGTGGCCTGCGGCTCCTGTCCTGCTGGGAGGAAATTTCCAGCCCTGCACAGAGGAGCAGGGATGCTGTGCCACCTCCTCCAGGCCCTCTCTTGAATCCTTGGCCAGCTGAATCCGCAGATCCTGGTGCAACGGGGCGGCATCAGTCTGGGATGCTCATTTAATCATCTCCTGCTTCTGGGAGGTAAAGGCAAGGAGAGCACTGCCTGTCTGGCATCACAAGCTGGAGATGCTGGTGATGCTCGTGGACAGCCTTGCTCTGAGCTTTCCAGCACGTGGGAAATCTGGGAGCTTCCAAACGGCCTTTGTTTTTGTGGAATTTGAACAAGAACGGGCTGTTGGTGAGACTCGTGGAGTGTTTCTGCACATGGTGCATCTCCAGATCTCCATTGTCTGCTTCCATTTCAGGCAAAACTTTTTCTTAGTTTCTCATAAATCCTTTCTTTTTTCATATTTCCATCTTTCTGTGCCCCCTGGCAGACAGCCACTGCTGCCAGGCTGGGCCATGATTGTACCAAACACATGGGTCATGGTGGCTTATCAGCTTTTCTAGATCAGAGCGAGTCCTGTTTTCTCTGAGAGGTTTGAAACAGCTCTTTAAAAAAAAAAGTTCCTCATGTGCGAGGAAAAGTAATTAATGTGGAAAAATCCTTTATTTTTGCCTGTTTCTAAGTGATTCTCTAAAGTTTTCATTTGGGAATGATGCCCCATCCTCTGCCAAACCCAGACTCTGCCCCAGTGCTGTGGCTGCAGGGAGGTCACGGGCACGGTGGGTGTGGGGGTGGCAGCACAGGGGTGTGCTGGGGCAGGGCTGGAGGTTGTTCACCTTCTCACCGCCCCCGTGCTCGGCCAGGTGCTGTCCCACAACCTGTACACGGTGCTGTGCATCCCCCACGACCCCGTGGCGCTGGAGGAGCATTTCCGCGACGACGACGACGGGCCGGTGTCCAGCCAGGGCTACATGCCTTACCTGAACAAGTACATCCTGGACAAGGTGAGCCCCTGGGCTCCGGGCTGGGGGACATGGTGGGGCCTCGGCTGCTTCTGCAGCCCCACTCCCACAGCTCTGGGGGTCACCTGCTGTGATGGGTGGAAAAAGGGTGCAGAGAGACGGGGAGCGCTCGGGTGAATCCCTAAACAAGTGAGAAGCGTTTAGTTCTCAACGTCTCCGTGGCAAGGATGAAGTCAGCCCTTTCCATCAAGGCTCTGGATGCAGCAGTATCTCTGCCCATGTTTCCTGCAGGGCTCAGGGAGAGAAGTTGGCCCCTTTTTCCTCTCTAACCCTGTTCAAATTTGGGGTGTGACGTCATTTGGCCAAGAAGACAGGGAGGAGGATGAGGTGCCAGGACAGGAGCAGAGTTGGAGTGGGCAGGGGCTTTCTCTCTTTTTTCCAAGACACCTTTGTCTTGTACAGCCACCAGTTTGTCCATGGGTGCTGTTTCCTCCAGGCATGCAGGGAGAGGAAGAATGACTGACAGCTTTCTTCAGAAGGGGCCCAGAGCTGGGTGCAGTAACCCTTCCTTCCCCTGGCTCTCCTGGCGTGCTGGTCTCTGTGGGTCTCTGTGCCCATCTTTGCCTTGCCTGGAGCTGGTCAGGAGCTGCTCAGTCTGGTGCTGATCTTGGCTGTGGGGATCTGGTCTGCAGCGAGTGAGGGCAGAGCCTTCCCCACCTCCCTCTGCCCATGGCAAGAGCTGCACAAGGTCAGCCCAGCCCAATCTCCCCATCACGAAGTGGCCAAAATCCTTCTGGATTCCCATGTGGTTCTTTGGGAGATGGTCTTTAAACCCCCTTCTTTTGATTTGCCATGGGTCATAAAATCCCAGAAGCAGCCTGAGAAGGGGAAGTGGGTTTTCCTAGCAAGAGAGGCTTTTAGCTTTTCTACCCACCCGAAGGTTTTCCTCCAGCTCTGCTACTGCAGGCTGTGGTTTGCTCCTGTGCTGGCACATGTGGCTCCTGCAGCTGGGATGGAGCACCCAGGGACAGCCAAGGCTCCTCACACATCACAGTTCTCCCATCTTCCCCAAACCTGCTGTGTGAGGCTGCTTGCAGTGCCAGGACACAGCTCCAGGAGCTCACAGACAGCGGTGGGGCGGGTGGAGGCCTCGTTCCTGCCACCACTGCTGCCTGCCCTCAGGCCAGCACTTCCCTTTGCTCCCCAGTTCCTCTTTATGCTGGAATGGGATAAAAACAACCCGTGGAGGCACTGGGGAGGTTGAGGAGCACCACACTGCTGCATGTGCTGCACCACGGGCTCCCTGCTGGTGCTCCAAATCACCCCGTGCTTCTCACTGGCAGGGACAAGAGATTTCAGGAGCGAGGGTTTCTTCCCACTAGCACTTCCCCCTCAGAATCCCTCTCCATAGCCCTGCACCTCCCTGCTCACCCCCAGCTCTGGCCCACAGGTGGAGGAAGGCGCTTTTGTCAAAGAAAACTTTGATGAGCTCTGCTGGACCCTCACGGCGAAGAAGAACTACAAACCTGACCGGAATGGGAATAGCGTCGTATCCCACCAAGATGCTTTCAAGCTCTGGTGTCTCTTCAACTTTCTGTCAGAAGACAAATACCCTCTTGTCATGGTGCCAGATGAGGTAGGACTGCCTCTGCCCCCATCCCTGTCCTGCCAGGGCCCCGTGCTCTGGCAGAGCCCCGTTTGGGGGTTACACATGCTGCTATCGCTTCCTGGCACGTCCCACCACATCCTGCAAGGTTCGGTGCTCCAGGGGCAGAGAGAGAGGCAGGCAAGGGCTGGGAGGAGGGGGCTGTCTGCCCTGGGCATGCCCTGCTATGCCCTGGAGAGGGGAGTGACTTGGGAGCATCTGGGATGCCTCCAAACCGCTGGAGCCTCTCTCCCCTGGAGGGCGGTGGCAGAGCAGAGCTGTCCGTCCCTTTCCATGGCCACTGCCTCCAGGAGCTCAGCCCTGCCAGGGGCTGGTACCAGCCAAAGCAAAGCCTCTGGCAGTAAGCTCCAAATCCCCAAATTCCACAGAATTTAGGGGGGGGAGGTTCTCCCTTCTCTGGGGTCAGATCAAAGCACCATGAGGTCTAGGGAGGAGGCACAAGCGCAGAAGCCAAGAACAGGCCTCAGCAAAAGGAACTTAGCTGCGCAAGCAACTGTTGGCTTCCACCCCATCAACCTCCTGAGATCAGCAGAAAAGTAAAAAAAACCTCCAAAACACAAGAGGAGAAAAAGAAGGCAAGAAAAGGGCCACGCTGCACAGACGTAGGAGGGCAACCACACTTCCTGCACCCTGTGAGAAGTGTTTCCTGTTCCCCAGGCCGTGACAAACTGAATCATCCTTCTGCTTAAGGGGCTGAGCAAGCGCCTTTGCTGCTTGCCCTTCTCCTAGATGAATGACATTAAAAATCCAGCTGGGTGGGGGGAACTCTGCTCTGTGTCACCTTCCTGTGTGGCTCCCTGCAATCTTCCACCTGCCTCAATCCTCAGGTCGTGGGCAGAGGAGAGCTGATGGCAAAACTTGAGCTGACATAAGTCTTCCCCACATCATGTCAACCATCTTGGCTCTTTTTAAAAGCACTTTATTTGCAGTTTCAAAACGGTGCTCGTGTCCTTTGGGACCTGTCTCCTTGCTCCTCCCAGTGATTTTGGAAATCAGTGGTGCTGACTTCAGGGCTGTGCTCTGAGACACTGGCCTTGCAGGCTGTGTGTGGGGTCCAGCAGTGCTGGCTTCTTCTCCCTCAGGCTCTTGACTGCTGCAGAGTTTCCTTACTCTGCAGACAAACCAGCCAAAACATTTCAGCCTTGGGGTTAAAAGGAGAAACCTCCCAGTAGTGGTCAAGCTCTAACCCAGTTCCAACCTCCTGAGCCAACCTGCTGCCTAGAATGCCTTGGCCACGACCTCAGCCATTGTAACCTCTGGGGTCAGGGTTCTGCACCTCCAGGCTGGAAAGAGAAACTCCTGGGCTCTCCAAAAGGGTCAGTGGGGTGGGAGCAGCTCTCACTTGGCCACGTCACTGAGTTTCCCCATCCCCACAGGTGGAGTACCTGCTGAAGAAGATCTGTACGGCCATGAATGTGGAGCTGAACTCCTGTGAGCTGGATGACTGCCTGTCCCAGGAGCCGCAGGGGCAAGAAGGGCTGACGGTCTGGCAGTTCCTGGACATGGTGAACTCGGGGCGGTTCCTGCGAGGCATCGAGCAGGAGGCCATCAGCATGGCCGTGGAGGAGGTGTACCAGGAGGTCATCGAGGATGTGCTCAAACAGGCAAGGAGCCCACATGTCCTGGGACATGAGCCCTGTCCTGCCCCCGACCCAGTTTTGATCTCCGTCTCTCCTGTGCAGGGATACCTGTGGAAGAGGGGCCAGCTGAGGAGGAACTGGTCGGAGCGGTGGTTCATGCTGAAGCCCAGTGCCCTGTCGTACTACATGAGTGAGGAACGGAAGGAGAAGAAGGGGAGCATTGCACTGGACAAGCACTGCTGTGTGGAGGTACAGCTGGGGCCGCTCGTCAGCCTGGGGACAGGAGATCCCTCCAGACCCCGGGAAGGGAGACCCAAGAACACACAGTTTTACACCCATGAGCACGGTAGCCAGAGGGATAAGGTGGGGTACAAGGGATAATGCCATGCTGTGTCCTCACCCTGCAGGTGCTGCCTGACCGGGATGGGAAGAGGTGCATGTTCTGTGTGAAGACCTCGTCCCGCACCTACGAGATGAGCGCCTCCGACACCCGGCAGCGCCAGGAGTGGACGCTCGGTCCGTGCCCACCCCACGCCCCTTCCCCGGCTTCCCTGTGCCCCCTCCGTGTCCCCACTGACCGTGGCCTTCCTCTGCAGCCATCCAGACGGCTATCCGGCTGCAGGCCGAGGGAAAGAAATCCCTGCACAAGGACCTGAAGCAGAAGCGGCGGGAGCAGCGGGAGCAGCGGGAGCAGCGCAAGGCAGCCAAGGAGGAGGAGACGCAGCGGCTCAAGCAGCTGCAGGAGGAGAAGGAGAGGAAGCTGCAGGAGCTGGAGCTGCTGAAGGAGGCCCAGCGGCAGGCAGAGATCCTGCTGCAGGAGGAGGAGCAGCGGCGGAGGCAGCAGCACGAGGAGATGCAGAGGACCCTGGAGATCCAGCTGCAGGAAGCTGAGCAGGTGAGTGCACCCTGTGGTGGGTCCTGCCAGGGCTGTGTCATTCATGGGGTGAGTGTTTCCTTCCCCTGCCCTTGCCCGGAGCAGCCTTTGGACATGCCTGAGATCCCTGCGGAGCAGGATATGAGGACAACCTGCCCCAAGGGTATGTAGGGGGTCAGTGAGACACAAGTGCTGGTGCAAGGCTGGTCAGGGAGCCCTTTTCTAACCTCACAGCCAGCACTGGCTTCAAATGATGCAGCCTGACTCCTGAGCAGGGAAACAGCTTTGCTTTGGACCTCTTGCCATGGGCTCTCCCTGTTTTGGGAGCTGTCTGGCATCCGCCCCGGGATGCAGGACTAGGGGGGTTTGGGGTCAGTGCAGTGGCCCAGCCAGCCGCCCACACCGATGGTCCTGTCCCGGCGGCAGGCTCGTGCCTCCATGCAGGCAGAGATGGTCCTGAAGGAGGCAGAGGCAGAGCGGCAGCGCAAGCGCATCCTGGAGCTGGAGGCCATGCAGGAGCGGCTCCAGGAGGCCCTGCAGCAGGAGGTGAAAGCGCGGCAGGACGAGGAAGCTGTGAGATACGCGCAGGCCAGGTAGGACCGGGGCATCCCTCGCCCTCCTCAACCAGCCCCGCTCCCAGGGCAGCAGCTGAGCATGGAATGTGCTCCCCAGGGCAGCCCAGTTCTCCTGGGTACTGGGGTGTGCTGATGACTTCCCAGTATGGTGGCAGAGACGGGGCAAGCTGGTGGATGAAGTGGCAGAGGGACATCCTCACCTCTTGCTCTTCATTGTCAGGCTACTGGCTGAGGAAGAGGAGAAACTGAAGCAGCTGATGAAGCTGAAGGAGGAGCAAGAGGAATATATCATTAAAACTCAGCAGGAGAAGCAAGTCCTCAAACAGGAGATGGAGAACAAGAGCAAATGTCTGGAAGAGGCACAGAAGCAGCTGGAAGAAGTGAGAGTGAACAGGCAGCGGGTGGACCAAGACGTCATGGTGAGCATCACATCGGGGCCACATTCCTTCATGTGGTGAGCCCCAGGGGACTTCCCAGCCCTCCTGGAGCCACCTTCATACTAGGGAGGACCCGGCAGCTTTGGGAACCAAGGTGACATTGCCTCGGGGGTTTCTGAGCTGTGCCAAGTGCAGTCACGGGGTGCTGCAGTGGCTGAGACGGGACAAGCATGTCCTGCCCCGTGGAGACACAGCCCTGGTGTTCAAAGCAGTGTCAACAGTGGGAGTGTGTGGAGGGGGGAGAATTGGAGGAGGAGCAGGAGACCTAGAGGAGGGTGAGCTGGGTCTCCATCGCAGAGGGAACCTCCAATCTAGGCTTACATAGGGAAGGGAAATCCATGCCTGCAGTGCCGGGTCAGGGGCAGTGGGTGAGCAGCTCAGCCCTCTCCTCCCTTCCCTTGCAGGCAGCGCAGCGCAAGCTGCGTCAGGCCAGCACCAATGTCAAGCACTGGAACGTCCAGATGAACCGACTGATGCACCCCATCGGGCCAGGAGGTAGGAGACCAGCCGACCACCCTCCCTCGAGCACGGCCATGCTGGGGCGTGAGCCCAGTCCCCCAACCATCATCCGCTCTTTGGGGGCATCTGGTGGCCAGAGGGACCCTCATCTTTCAGAGAAGGAGTGCCCCTTGCAAGGAGAGACTCCACAACCCTTTTTCTCAGTTGAATGGTCAGTTTGGACCCCAGGTAAACAACTCTCTTTTTCTGTCCACCCACAGACAAGCGTTCAAATGTGAGTGGTGGAGTCTTCGCTGGATACCAGCCCCTCCTGTCCCGGAGAGATTCTTCCCTCAAACTCAAGCAAAAAGTGGAGGATAAAAGCAGTGGCCCCATGACGGACAACAGCGAGGGAAATGTGAGCAATGGTGGGAACAGCGGCGTTCTGCCGTCTCCAGATGCGGACACTGTGGCCACAGAGCCCACCAAGTAGCCCAGCAGGGTGGCAGAGCCCAGCTGGGAATGGCAGGGCCCAGCTTGTCCCTCTGAGCAGACGGTTGGTGCAGCTGTCTCTGGGTGAAGCCAAGTGCGGACCAGCACAGAGCCTACAGGGGACGGCACGAGGCAGAAATGCTCCCACTTCCATTAGTAAAGGGCTGCAGCCACCATGTGCCAGGAGGCTCAGGCAGCCCAGCTCTGGGGAGAGGGCAGCAGGACCATCTCTGGGCTGCTGGACTCAACTCCCTGCACTCTGGTTTCCACGCTGCCCTAAAAAAGAGCCACTGGTGGGTCAGCACTGCCTGGTCAGGGCTGCAGTTTCCCCTTGGTTTCCACCACAACCCCTCTGCATCGCCCACTGAACCCCGGGGTCTGGGGCCCTGCCACAGTTGCTGCCAGGGATGCCTGGGCCAACGGAGTGTGACCTTCTCAGCACCCCCCCCAGCATGGCCAGGGTGTCCTTAACCACAGCTGTGTCCCCTGATGGTGGTTGTTAGTCCTAGAGTCATTTAGAATTAGCAGAAACCGAGAAGCAATAAAGCTTTTGGAGCCGGTGGCCACAGACCTCCTGCCCTGCACAGTTGGTGGCCCTGCAGGCACCAGCCCTTCCTCCTTGGCATTGTGGGGTTTGGATTCCCGCTGTAGAAAAGAGCCCTTTGAAAGGAATCAGTCACAACCTGTGGAAAGTGGCTCCGCCAGTAGATTTTGGGCTGGTCTGGAGGGCCAAGAGGGATGCAAAATAAAAAAAAATCAATAACATACACGATCATCAGGATTAGTTTTCCCAAGCACCTCTGTTTGAGTAGTCCCATCACCTGTGCCTTTGGGGTCTTTATTGCCCAGGGCACAGAGCCTCCGAGGGTCCCCCTGGAACAGGCCCTTGGAGCGGGCTCTGTGCCGGCCCTGCTGTGCCTCGTGCGGATGAGCCGCAGCTCGGTGGGGAGATTACGATCTGTTTCCTCCCGGGCGCTCGGGGCGTTCTCTCGCTCGGCGCTGCCCCCGCTCCCACACTGTGAAACAGTTCTGTTCTGTCGTGGCCACGCAGGGCAGGGACAAAGCGCTCTGTGTGCCCGGTCCCACACGGCCACGCTGACGCACAGCACGGGCAGGAGTGCTGCGGGGGCTGCAGGTCAAATTCAGCACCTCCCCCCTTCCCAGTGCACTGGGACGCAGCAGGGTGGTCCTGAGCCCTGGGTATCTGAGGTGCCTGCCTGCCCTGTGCCATCACAGCCAGACCACTTGGACACAGGATCAACTCTGCACGCATTTTCTGGCAGAGTAGGCCCTTCCCAGCTCTGCCCCGAGGCTGGGATCTCGGTGCGTGGGAGCCGTGGTGCAGATTGCTGTGGCAGCCCGGGGTGACCCTGGCAAAGCTGCTCCGTGTGATCCACAGGCAGAGCAGGGGCTGAGGGTGCCAAAGGACGTCTGCGCTGGGCGGGAAATGGGCTGGGTGGAAATGCACTGGTGGGAGGCTGATGGCGTCCTCCCTCCCTCGTCAGCTTCCTCATCTCAGTCTCATCTCTGATCAGGCTTCAGGTGCACGCCACACCACACCTGGGCAGGGAGGCAAAGGGCCACCTCCACCCATGCTCATGGGCCCATCTGCACGGCCGAGGGCATCGCCCGAGCTCTGCACTGTTCCCTGAGCGACTGCAGAGGGAATGGGCTGTGCTTTACACACCATCACTTGTCAGGTCAGCCACCCACTGGTTCATCCCGGCGGTGAAGTGGGACATCAGCTCCATCCCGGCCCTCAGGTAACAGCATGGGCAGCACGGAGCTCCCAACACCCGCGGGCTCCGCTGGAACCGGGTGAGCCGTGCCACGGACGTGGGGGACAGGGCGGATGCCCGGGCGCCACCGTCCTTCTGCCAGCGCTGCCCTGTGACCTCTTACCGGGGCTGCTCGGGCTCCACGTGCGCGGGAGACGCGGCTCGAAGCGACCCGCGGGGACACATCCACGCGGGACAGAGCGGTGTTGACACCGCCACACGACCACTGTCTCCCGCCCCCCCATGCGCCCCGCCCCCCAGACACGCCCCGCCCTCCCCTCCGCCACGCCCCTCGGGCAGCGCCTACATTTCCCATGATG
>JAWWES010000076.1:4313665-4336239 GCA_035583135.1 Lophotriccus pileatus
AACGGGGGCCGTGAGGGGAACGGGGGCCGTGAGGGGAACGGGGGCTGTGAGGGGCTGTGACAGGGCTGTGTGAGGGGAACGGGGGGCGTGAGGGGCAGGGACTGGGACAGGGCCAGCGAGGTGTGAGGAACAGGGGTTGGAGCAGAGGGGACGTTGGCCCGAGGAGCTGGGGCGCGGGGGATGGCGGTGACTTGAGGGTTCGGGCTGTAGTTCCTGCTCGGGAAATCAGGGCAGACAGAGGATGGGACGTGGCCCACACGGAAGGAGGCTGAGGGGGACAGTGCCCATCTTCTGTGTTAGGGTGAGGAGGAAGAGGGGAATTGGGGTGGGGACTGAGGGTACCAGTGCGGGGCACTGCTGGGGTCTGGGGCTGGAAGGAGAAGCAAGAGGGTCAGTATGGTCTGTCAGCAGAGCATCTGGTGAGGGGCTGCTCAAGGAAGAAGGATCTGAGAGTCCTTTCCCATCCCTCATATCTCCATGTTCTGCTCCCGCTTTCCCTGAGATCCCAGATAAAGGACATGCTTTTTGGGAAGGAATTGGTCTGTTGAGCCCCCACGTGCTGGAAAGTCCCGTGTGAACAGGCTGGGGTGGTCAGAGAGGCAAGAAAGCGTTGGGTGTGCTGTAGGAACGGGACAACATCCCTCGTGGCAATACAGGGGGTCTGAGCAGTGGCTGCTCCTGAGTTGGAATCCCAGGGCTGGTTGCAGTGTTGATCTCTAAACCAGTGACCTGTGGGTTGAGACAGCCCATGGCCCATTCCTGGTTTCTGCTCCGCTCTCCTCTTCACCAGCCCTCTCCATGCAAATCCCTTGCTGCCTTTGGCAAAGGATCCTCTTCTGTACAAACATGCTCCAGGCTGTGCTGAGGTGGGAGTGTTCCTGGTGACTTACCATGTGTCAGCCAGGGACATCAGAGGAAGAGCCCAGGAAGGATGTGCTGGCAGGTTCGCTCCATGCCCTGCCGAGCTGGTGCAAGTGTACCTTGTGTGTGATGTGATGGACGTGTCCTGGCATTTAACTGTGAGTGGGGCAAGGTGAGCCAGTTGTTTAATTTTAATTCTCAGATCTCTGGCAGCAGCAGCAGCAAAGCACTGGTCTGTGATGGGAGAGAGCTCAGGGTGTGATTTGTACACTCCCTGTGTGTGATTCAGCCCTCGTTGACAGTGTCAAGGCTACGCCGATGGGCTTTACTGCAGGTGGAGGAAGCCAATTCCTGATGTGCCACTGGGGCTGGAATGACTTTATTATTGTTCCTCATCAGGAAGGTTAAAGAGAAATTTTGTCAGGATTGTTTAGAAAAACTATCTTCCATGTTGGGAGAGAAGGGATGAGGAACCTGCTCTGGCTGTAATGCCCTGCTGCAAAAGTGAAGCTCCTGAAGGCCGTTTTGTGGCCCCACTGAGGAGGGCAGTCGCTGTCTGCAAGGGGAGCTGTGACTTTGACATCACTGATCACAAGAACGGGCAATCCTGATGAGAGTGATGCTCCAGTGCGAGGGACTGGGGCCGTATTTCTGAATCTCACGCTCTCTCCTAGATGTACCTGATCTGCTTGGTGCTGTAGGGAACACCTGCCACACTCAGGCCACTGTGTTGGGAGCCTTGGCTTTTGGGGCAGATTTGCATCCTTTTTTCATCCTCTCCTGAGCAGCTGCAGCTCCTGGTGCCGTGTCAGAGCCAGACGGGCGAGCGACACAAGGGGCTCACTCTCGGCCCAGCGCTCACAGGTCACTGCCGAGCTGCCCGGCCTGCTGGGGGCTGCTGGTGCTCGGCTGCTTCACAAGTCATCCTGTGCTGGGGGCAGCAACAGGAAACAGGGCTTTTCCATTGGGGTGGGAGGAGCAGCTAAGCCTGGCTAATGTCAAGGAGGGTACGTGGGTGCAAATAGCATCATGTTCGCAACATCTTTGTTTAATGTTTTAGTCCAGTTAGTCTGCATAACTGTCTAAAAATAGGACATATTTTCTCTGAGTCCTCTAGTTCAAAGCCTCACAAGCCATTTTGTTCCAGCATTGGTCTCTTACTGCTGTTCTGATCCTGAAATTTGTGTAATGCAAAGTTATCAGGAAAACCAAGAAGAGTGAATGAACTCTGTCAAATCCTTAAGTTTCAGCCACCCGAGAGGGAAGTTCATTAAAGTTGCAGGAACTTTCTGGCAGCCTCCTGAAAGTGGATTAAGGAAGCTGAGTAAACAAGCCACCTTACAGCCACCACAGACCCTTTTCTAGCATCAGCTTCATGTATTGTCATAAAAGCTCAGGGTCATCAGCCTTTATCTGCAGGTGACATAAGGCAAAGGTGACATCCCGATGCTGAAAGCCTGGTGAGGGGTTGGGGCTGTCTCTGCTGGGACACCTGGGGGTTTGCTCTGCCTCCCAGTCCTGGGGCAGATGCTGTGACCGCATGCGGTAGAGGGAGTGTGTGTTTAAATTTCAGAGCTGCTGCTGGACCCAGCCCAGTGCTCCCAGCAGCATAAATATCTGGCCTTCAGCACAGCCGTGGAAATCCGCGCTCTGTCCTCTTGCAGATTGCTCCAGGTCTCGTCTCTCCGTGCTGACATGGTGACCGAGCGGTGGCTTTTGACAACAGGCAGACAGGGACAGCAGCTCCACAGAGGTAACCCTTTCCCTTCACATGCAGGCGACTGACCAAGGCACTTACCCTACGTATGTTTCTATAAACTTGGGGTAGGGAAGGGCCTGGGAAGAGCAGTTTGCTTTCAGCAAGTTTCACTTTTGTCCATGAGCTTAAACATTCTTAGATTTCGTTGTAAATTTAAACTCTATACTTTATTTTTGTTCAGTTTCTGAATATGATCTTTATGAGTTACCTTAGAAGTATGTTGTGAGGACCATGGTCTAATCCTGTTCTTCTCAGCTGGCTCTTGCTTGTCAAAGCAAAGTGACATAATATTTAATTATTTCTCTGATGATTATGACTGAAATTGGCTCTTGTTAGGCTGGGGAGGGCACTTGAGATCCAGGGCCACATGTGGGTAACCAATCACGCAACGCTCCGACACGCGTGGTGCCGCTGACGTCCGCTGGTGCTGGACAAAGCGAGCGGGTGACGGCAGAGCCAGGATGGGGGTTTGGAGGAGGTGGTCGGTGGGAGCGGGCAGGGCACTCTCCTGCCCGCAGAGCTCTGAGGTGATGCCTGGACATCTTCCCTGGAGTCCCCGCGCCGGGACGCTGTGTGTGGCTTCCAGCGGTGCCGAGGCTGTCTGCGTGTGGCTGTGGGGGTGTGTTTGCCACGGCACAGGTCTGAGGTGTTCAGCTGTTGTGGGTTTCTGTGTCAAGTTTGTGCAGCTGTTATTCTGTCTCTCTTCTGGTATTCAAGACCCAAACTTCCAAGGATCTTCAGAGCATATGGAGAGGATTTTGTAATGAGCCCCGTGAGGCTTTGCTGATCAGAAGAGCATTGTTTGTGGAATTGCTTCCTGGTGTTGATGGGCTCTGTCTCTTTTGTGTGATGCTTTTTGACAAATACGCATTTTTGTACAGTACATCTTGTTGCCTTTTGGAGAATATTTCATCTGTGGCTATTGATTTATGAGCCGGAAATCTGCAAATGTTCTTGGAGACTGTGGAATTGGCATGACAAGAGACTCTTGGTCTCAGAATGGCAGAACCTGACATGCAAATGATGTTTTAATCGGATGAGATGATGTTACAGTCCTTATGCCTGAAAGGTTATTTGCTGCCAGGCTGGCTTGCCTTGACTGTGACGTTTTAGAGATGTTGGGAGTTTGTGTTTTGTATTGGCTCTCTTGCTTAGAGCAGGAACAAGCTGATACCTGTGGAGTTGTTGGGCCGTGTTCACTGCTTCTCATCCGGTGCTGCAGAACAACCTCTGCTTTTCTAGAAGTGTCTGTGTTCAGAGATACACTGCTTAGCACTGCTGCAGTAATTTTGGAGACTGGGAAAGTCTAGACAAGCAGAAGTCATTTCTGTAGTGAGTACAGATGAGATTTTTCTGTAGAGCTAGTTTTATTTTTTTGTTAATACTCTGAGATGTGCTTGCCTTGGCAGAATGCCTGGGAAGTTACTTTCCCAAAGCAGGGTTTAGAGTGGAACGATTGATGCCAATATGAGTCCTTTTTGTCAAGGAGATTGTGAAATGTATCTTACCCAAAATATATGTTTTGGGGTGACGATCACCAGAGCCCTGCTTGATTTCAGGAAAGGTTCAGAGTAGAACTGACTCGAGATATATATCAGTTTCAGGATGACTACTTGAAATGCTCTAATAGTCACTGTTTGTATCACAGTATCTGGAAAATGTCTGTGTCCTCCAAGGCTTAGTCAAGAGCTTGTGAACATCTGTGATCATTTGGGTCAGGTCTTCCCATCTGGCTTTGCAAAGGATTCCAAAGTGCATGTGACTGTCAGGGTACTTCCCTGGAGACCCCATGGACAGGTTCTGCTTGAAGGTTTGAGTTTTGGGAAGGCTGTGGCTTGCAGGGGAATCATGACCAAGGAGGAAGTGGCAGGATGGAAGCACAAGCCAGAAGCGTGAACATTTCTCTTGGTGCTGGGTCAAAACAGAGCCCATCTCTGGGCTGGGGGATCGCCACGGCCAGGTAACCTCCATGATAACCAGAATTGTTTCCATCATGCTGTATTTCCTGGTTTTCCCTGGCCTGCAAACTGGAACTTGGAATAGCAAAAACCAGAACTTGCATGTTCAATCAGTAACAGAGAAGTAGGATGGAGATGGGGAATGGTTCTGGTGATTTGAAAGGGCAAATGAATTGATAGGGAAGTGTTTCTTTGATGGGCTGTTAAGACAGACTTTACTGTGAACCACATGCCTGCCTAATGAAGGAAAGGCTTTGTCAGGCTGAGGAGAGGTCCACTGAGATGGCTTCAAAATAACCAGTGCTTTGTGCAGGCACCTTGCTGATGGGAACCTAAGCTCAAATCTCTGTCCTGCCTGACTTGTTACAAACATTTTTTTGAGCAACTCTTGGTTTCGTCATAATGCAATCTGGGAGATTTCCGAAAATGCCCAAATCAGCTTTTCAGCTTTAATGTTGGTCCTTGCAAGTTGTTAATCCCACAAGGGCTGATGGTCAAGAGTCCCACATCTCTGAGAATGACCATGGGTTCTTATGTCTATGAGGTAGGTGTTGTGTTGTGGGACTTAGGGACATGGGGATCTCTGGAAGAGGGTTGTTGGTGAGCCTGAACTTGTGGAGCCCACTGGGCTCCCAGCAGCTGGCTGTGTTGGGAAATGGTAGTCATTGGCCTGCTGTGGACCACTGCAGCTTCCCTGTACTCTCAGGACAGTGCCAAAGACACAAGGATGTTATGAAAGGTATTAATGCTTTGCTCAAATGTTTTGTTTTTGGGGGCTGGTGCAGAAATTCAAATGGTCAGAACACACTGTGACTCTTGGCAGGATCATGCTGACATGATTATTGCTCATTTCACTGCTGAAAGTGCAGGGAAATCTCTGTTTTCCAGCCAGCTCTTGCTATATGAATGTGGCCAAAAATAGTAAGGAAACAGCATTCCTGTCTCATTCCCTGAGAGGGTGTTGAACTAATTTGTGTAGCAAAGTGATTCTGATGTTCTCTGGAGGTTTTCCTTTGGAGACCTGTGCAGTCAGCCTCGGACCCCTCTGTTTTCCTGCTCCCTGGCTGAAGTGGAGCTACAGCAGATGCAGTGATCTGTTTGATCTATCTCAGCTCCCTGGCGTGTGTTCCCCGGCCCTGCTGAATCATCGGAACTTGTGCCTGGGCACAATTGCTCTCTGTCAACTGCATCCTGGGATTAGAGCAGCATGGCTGGTGCCCAGGATATTTTGCTAAGGTCTACAAAACCAGTAGCACTTTTCTGTGAGTCCAAGTGTAAACACAACAAAATTTACAGGCTGATGGATTTATTTTTTTTTACCTGGTTAGCCCATGGAACCTAAATCTGTCGCTGCAAAGAGGAGAAGGCTTGCTACTGGTTTTGTGGGGTTTTTTTTCCGGGATCTGGGAGCACTGGCAGCCTAGCAATAAACCTTAGGGGCCTCTTGGGTGTTTGGCTCCAGAAAGAAGGCTGCATGCACATGTGTGTGTTCCTGAGTGACGCATCGGCCCACTGCTGCTTTTCTGCCCCCCGTTGCTTTTCTGGGGAGCTGATTGCCCCATCCAAAGCAGAGGTGACTCTTGCTGCTGTCCCAGTGACACTGAGACTTTGGGGAAGGTGAAGCTGGGACCTGGCATGTGCAGCACTGCCAAACGATGGCCTCGCTGACTGCCAGCAGCGCTCCTGTTGGCAGCCTCAGCTTGTTCCACTTGCCACTTTCCTGGAGTTCCATTTCAGTGCTACTCTGAGCCTGTAACACCCTGTGCCCAGCGTTTGCCTTGGGAAGTGGTGTTGCTGTTCCTGTGAGCTCCTCCCTCATCAGCCCTGTTCTATAATTACTGATGTTCCTGAAACCAGATCCTTCCACGTGTCCTGCTCAGGTTTGGGAGGACAAGAGGTCCTTAAGCAAACCAGCAGCCCTGGAGTACAGCCAAGAGGACTTCAGCAGTGTGAGAAAGCATCATCTTACAGTGGTTCAGTGAGTTCTGACCCCCCAGCCTCTCCTCACCTTCAGGATGGTAAAGGAAAGGGAGTATATCCCAGACAGCTTCTCTAGCATGCATGTGCTGGGTTTGCAGTGTGATGCCAAAGCATTACCACAGCTTCACAGCTACCTCTGCTTGTGACCTGGGCTGTGGGGGGATGATTCTCTCTCCATGCCAGTCTTAGTGGTCTTCTCAAATAGCAGCACTGCTGTGCTGTTTCCAGCACTGAGAAGCCCCAGTAGTGTCACCTTTCCAGTATCTGCTTGTTTCCTGGCTGCTGTTGTTCCAGTGGGTCAGACCCATATGCCCCTCCTGGCCCTGGGTGCTCTGGGCTGCTGTGAGTTGACAGCAAAGCACAAATACCACTCAGCAGTCTTCAGAATGAGATGTGTCCGTTTTTTTGCTGAAAGTCATCCTGGAGCTGCCTGGCACAGGAATGTATAACAGGAGAAGGTGGTCACGAGAAGCGCGGGGTGCTGACTGGGGGCGAGCGTGACTGCGAACAGGTGTCAGATCCATAACACGGGAATAAACAATGGCGCCTGGCACTAACTGATTGCTCTGCACTTCCAAAACATGCTGTCTCCGTGAGTTAACACAGCAAGGGGAGGATCAGGAATGAAGCACTGTAAAAGTCCTGGGTTTGTTTTTTTGTGGCAAGTCTCAGTTTTGTTTGGGGGGTTTTTGATGATGAAGGAAATGGAGGTATAGGACTTGACTGGATTTGCTGGAAGTTGTGGAGCAGCACTTCAGGTAAGAGCTAACAACTGTGCAGCTCTTCCCTGCATGTCCTGCTGCTGCCCGTTTGCCAATGGCAGCCTCGGAGCCTGGTAAGGGCAGGGAGTCTCTCCGCCAGGAAGGTGTGGAGGGATGATTCCTTTGTCTCCCAGTAATCTGCCATCTCTAGATTTCAGAGCATATCTTATTCATGCTTGGACCTGCTGGAGCCAGGAATGGCTGCAACTGCTGGAGGACAAGCAGCCTGGCAGACCCTGCTTTGCACATGGCTGAGAGTTCAGTGCCCAAAGTCTGATTTGTTCCTATGTCTGTGATACCTTTTGCACTCTTAACAAACAGGTGAGAAAGCAGTTCCTTTTGCAGCAAAATGCTGTGGCCTGTTTTTGGGTAACAGCATCAGTCATGGTATGAAAGGAGAAGAATCTGTTGAGTTTTGTAACAAGTTGGGCTTTTTCCCCCTCAGTGCCCAGGAAGTGGGTGAGTTAGAACATGCAGTATATGTGTGATTCATTTTGGCAAGCCTGGCTTCTCAAGGCAGTCAAGGGAATCTCCTGCACCCTGTGTCACATGTCCCTGAGTAATTAGCAGCAGCATGGTAATGGCAGCTCTGGCAGCACCCTGCTGCTTAGTCAGCTGGGCTCATGCTTGGGGAAACGCAGGTGGTCAGCCTTGGAGAGACAATCACAGGACTGGACTCTGGGGCATGGCCCAACATCTGGGCAAATGCTTCAAGGGGAAAAATCTGGCCCAGAATGTCTATCCTGGTCAGGGCTGTGTAGCAAGGAAGAGCCTCTCTGGCTCTAGTAGTCTGTTTCTGTGTGTAGCCTGCCTTGCGGCCAAGACTTTGAGTAAGGGAGGAAGCACTCCTCTAATAAGTGCTGCTGAGATCTCATTGGCTAATGTGGGGCATGCTGTTCTTCCAGGAACAAACACAAACATGTTTTCAGTGTTTGTCTCTCCTGTTTTGTACACTTAGTTACCTGTCCTGTATTGCAGCATCTGCTTAGCTCTTATTTGGCTTTTATTAGTGGTAGCTGACATGTAGGAGGAGGAACAGAAGCTGGTACTTGTTCAGCAGATCTTGGAGCAGTGACACAACCTGAGCAGAGTCTGCCAAGAGGTGGTCAACCAGCAGCAGTCACACCTCCTGTAAGGATTCAGGTCAGTTTTGGATTCAAAATGTGCTTCACAGCACTGCCCTACGGAGGGCTGAGTTCTCATATCACCCCTTCTGCTTCTGTTGGCTGTGAATTTGGCTAGCATTTTTGTCCAGAGGAATAAAAACACAAGTCAGAAGTGCTCCCATGATAAATTGGTTTCCTTTTGCAGTTCCTGGTGACCTCTTTTACGGTGACTTGCTTAGAGCAGATCAGCTCTGTGACTGGACTTTGGGAGGTTTGGACCTTTCTTTGGCACTTGGCTTTGCCTGGGCACTCTGAGCTTGGCTCCAGGGTTTACACACTAATCAGCAGGGGGGAGCTCCTGGGCCACGGGGGCACAAGCTCTGGGTTGATGAACTGGAGGCTTGGATCTTGGTCAGCTCTGGAGAAGTACTGTCTTCTTGCAGGGAATCCATACTGAAGATTTATCTCCTTTTAACTTTTATTCCTGTTTTTTAGCTCTCTTTGTGCCACGTCTCTTTCCCTGTTCCCACCAGTGTTTTAGCTTGGCGTAGATGCCAGCTTCTAGGAAAGACAAACCTGTTGCCCAAGCTGTTTGCAGCCAGCAGGCATGAGCCCAAGCCCAGAGCCAGCAAATAAACCCTCCCTCCGCCGGCTGCAGGCTCCTGGGAGGGAGCTGCTGGCTCAGACAGGGTTACCAAAGCTCCTTGGAACAGGGATTGAGGCAAGAGCAGAGCAAGTCACGAGATGTTTGCCCTCTTGCTCATTCCCATCCTGTGGGAAGAGGAAGGGAAACAGCTTTTCTGGATTCTCTGGAGAAACTTAGGAAGGAATTCACAGCTTTCATCCCTGTTCCTATCACTGTTCCGTGACAGCTGCAGAACGGCAAAAAGGAGTGGGTGGCTATGCTGGGCAGAAATCTCTGCCCTTCTCCCTGCAGCATGAAGCTTGTGTGTCGTGCTCTGGTGGGGGACTCCTTAACCAAGAGGGGGAGATCGAGTTATCTCTGATCCTGCTTTGTCCACTTGAGCACGGGATGTGGGGGCACCAAACAGCGGGAGAGATCCTGGGATGGAGATGGATCCTTTGGCCATCCTCTGTCATCCTTAGTGCTATCCCACAAAGGTTCCGGGCTGCAGTGCTGGCAGGGCAGGTCCCTCCTTGTGCTCAGACAGAGAGAGCTTGGACAAACCTCTGGAGAGCTCCAGCTCCCCAGGACACCCCTGTTCTGACTGCAGGGCTTGCAGAGGAATGGAGGGGAGCGTGTGAATTCTTGGAGAATCTCCGCAGTCTCTGCTTGCTGCCACCCTGCTGGCTGCTGCCCCTGGCCCGGGGCTGAGGGCTGGGGTCCCCTCTCACTGGGAGCCCTGCCCAGCCACTGTCTCCTTACGAGGTTGCACAGGCACGGCCCATGCCCAGCACTTTATCCAGGCCGCAGCTGCTCTGGCCCTTCATCTGCCAAAAGCAGGGGGTGCAGCCTCCCCTGTGAGATCAGTCTTCTTTCCCACTCCTCTCCCTCTATCCCTGTTGTTTAGAAAATGGGGAAGGGCTAAGGGAGAGGCAGGTGTGCAAACAGCTCCCACAGCTCCCCTCTGCCCAGGCCCCTTGTACTCTTGGCCTACGAGGAGATATTCAAACAATATGTCTGGAGCCGTCTGATAAAAGCTTTTCCCTGTCTGCCTCTCGCCACCCTTAAAGGGTGGGATTAGCATCCATATCCTTCCTGTCATGCCTGCATGCACATGGGGAGCCCTAGCTGGAGCCCCTTGATGCTGTCTGTGCACATTTCACCCTCCGCTTTCCCCCTCCTCATGCCCGTCCAAGTCTGACTCCCAGCACAGTTTTGGAGTTGCTTTGGTGGGTTTTGGGGAGCAAGCTGCATGTCACAAACTCACTGCCACCCTGGGAGCCCATGGCCCTGAGCAGACCTGGCGGAGGGAGGGCAGCATGCCAGGGATGCACTCACGTTGTCCCAACAGCAGGATGCCATGAGGCATCTGGGGCAAGGCAGAGAGCTCTGTCAGCACTGGGTTCAAAGCTAGGGGCCTGTGCTGGATGCCAGGGACAAAGGGGATGAAATGAGCTGCTCATTAAGCTGCTGCAGGATGGATTTTCCACTGTAGATCGGGAAGAGAGCACCCCTCTGCCTGCTCCTGCCACCAAGGAGTGTGCTCACTGCTGCCACTGAAGTACCTTCCTGGAAACAAAGATGCCTGCCCTGCAGTCTGAATTCCCAGTGTAGCAGAGTTAAAACAAAGCCCTTTTGGCTGCGGGAGACCCAGGCTTTTGTGCAGCACCAGCTCTGGGAGTGACTTGTGTCCTGGCTTTGCAACATGTTTGTGTTCACCCTCCCACCTGCACGTTTTGTCCTCTCCCTCAGTTTCTTCCTTGATCTTGCAGGGAGCTCTGACCTTGAGGCTTTCCAGGAATCCGAGGAACTGGCTGCAGCTCTAAGTTCAAAGTGTGAGGCATGAGGGTCTGTTGCAGGAGGGCAAACCAGCCCAGGGAGTCCTGGATCACTGCTGCCCTCCCCCCAGCAAGCCCTGGGCTGTGCCATGGGCTTGGGCACGGACTGTCCCAGAGCTTAGGGTTGCCCTTGTATGAGGCCCCTGTGAGATGCTGCATTGGTTTAACTTGGGCCTGCAAATTGAGGCTTTCCTGGAAGAACCTGAATTTTAGTGGCTTTCCTGATGGATATTTCTCTGCTTAAAAATAGCTCCTTTAAGGAAGTGGATGGAGCTCTACATAAACTGGCCTTAATTACTCAAGCAAGAGTCAGTTTAGGAATCGAGATCTGGAGGTAAATGAGCACCAGAGTGTTGCAGCACAAGCTGGATGCTCAGGCAAGATCCAAGTGGTTGGGAGGGAGGCGGGAACGGCTCTGCAGTGGCTGTGGTAGTGGTGATGCATGGTTTGCACAGCTTGAGCTTTCCGTGGGCTCTTCGGGATAGAGTAAGGCAAACAAGGAGCGGAAGCGCGCGGGGGGAGGATGGGGCCATTCCTCCCACAGGAAACCCAGGATTAAGACACTGGTTGGATTGTGTGGCCGTTGGGATTGTGCTGCTGGACCCTGTGGCTGAGCACAGCCCAGCAGCTGCACAGAGCAACAGCAACACGTTCAGCCCAGCAGCTCTTGGCAGAAGAGCCAAGTGAAAACAAACACAAAGGCTGTAGCTGGCAGTGCTGTGATGGGAAGGAGCACGAGTGCAGGGCCGGCAGGAAGCCATCGGTCTTGCAGATGGCTCACACAGGCCAGGGGCTTTAAGCCACTGCCTGCTGCTACATCGAGCCCTGCTCCCCCAGCATCCCCCACCCATGGGCACAGAGCACCCTGGTCAGCCGCTGCTCCCGGTCCCAGCTCTGCCGTGGCTGGGTGGGGATGGAGGGTGAAGCCACCTCTACCTTGACCCTTCTGAAGGTGTTGGCTCTGAAAGACCCTGGCCTTGGCTGCCACAGTGACATCCTAGGGCACTGGTGGCTCTGGGGGACATTGTCTGGGGTGGTGTTCCGGCTATGAGACTTGCAAGCTGGGGACCCCAGGTCCCTGGGTAGCATCTGAGCTGGTTTGTCATCTGGTTTCTGTCTGCTGGCCTTTAAATACAATTCTGTGAGTTTTTGCTTCCTTGAGTCTTAGGGAATGTTTATTCCAGAGAGAATAGGGGTCTTTAAAGGGCCCCGGCTCTGCAGGTCTCACGGGCTGAGCAGCAAGCGCAGAGCAGGACTGGTGTGGTTGGTGACACACTGTCCTGCTGCTGAGCTGCTCCGTGCAGGCGCTCAGCACTGACCCAGCCTCTCTCCCGTCCTGCAGGCTAGCTGGAACAGCCTGGTGGGGTCCATCTCGGATAGACTCGGATGATGCCAGAGCTATGACAGGGATTGCAGTCTTGGCACTGAGGGGTGATCAATTATGGAACAACTACAGGAGGAAATACCTGAGGTCAAGGAAGAGGAAGAGGAAGAGGCAGTGATGGTGGCAAGCAGAGCCTCAGACCCAACTGGAGGACCAGACAGCTCACTGCCTTCAAGCAGCTACACAGGTAAGTGGAGCCACGAGAGCATACAGACATCCACAGCCTCCAGGCAGCGTGCTCAGCTGCAAGGGCAGAGGACCTGCCTGTGAATGGAATTCAGCTGGTTTTAAGTTCTTCCCTTTGTGAAATAATGCACCAATAGCCAAGTTATGACTTACTGCTCTGCGGTCACTGCACAGCCATTGGCAATGGGTTGTGGAGTGGAAATTAAAAGGACAGACAGGTAACATTGTGCCTCAAAGCAAGGGGCCTCCCAGGGTGCTTGGGAATGCTTCCCTGGACACTTCTTGAAGTCCTCAGTGCAAAGTGATTGTAGGAGCTGGGAGAGGAGGTGTGTGGCTGCTGAAGAGGCTCCTCCAGAGCCCTGGACATTCCAGCTGGGCAGCCCTGTGCCAGTGGCTAGCCAAGCAAGGATTATAAAATTGGCTGGTTGTGTTTCATTGCCTGGGTATGAATGCCTGGAATCTGCCTGGAGCCAGTGCCTGGTTCCTGGTAACTGGCCAGCTGCTGTGGCAGTGGCAGGAAGGACAGGGCTGGAAACCCTTCCTCAGCCCCATGAGTGGAAGAGCTGGCCACACCAGACGCTGGGCCCGTGGCTGTAACTTGGAAGGACGTGTCCCTGTGTGTGTTTGCAGACATGTCGCAGAGCTCCTCTCCCTCGCTGTCGGACCAGCTGCAGATGGGCTGTGAGGAGGCGGCCCTGGGAGCGCTGAACGTGGAGTGCAGAGTCTGCGGAGACAAAGCCTCGGGGTTCCACTACGGCGTGCACGCCTGCGAGGGCTGCAAGGTGTGTCCGTGGAGAGGGCTGGGCTCGGCTGCACCAAGCAGGGCTTAGACCCCGGGCACGGGGCTGCCTCCTCGAACGAGCAGATTTGCAGCAGAACAGGGATGTGGGATTGAGTAAGTGTAAAAACCCTGTCCAGAGAGTGTGGCGAGTACAGGCAGGCAGCAAGTGCTGCCCTGGGAAGGTGGCTGAGACCTGTATGGCCCAAATCTTGCCCTGTCATGCTTTACTTTGAAAGGCAAATCCATCTGTCCCCACAAGGCCCCTGAGTTTGCTTTTAAAGATTGCTTTCTGTGCCGCAGATCAGCACTGAGCTGTGTGTTTATCCCCCTGGGATCACTGGCTGCAGCTTGGATGTGCTTCTGGAATTCTTTCCCCAACAGCAGATCCAGCAAAGATATGTTAGCGGCCCAGGTCCTGCCAGATGTTCCTGCAGGCCAGGGTTGGCTCATGGCTTGTTTCTCCAAAGAAAAGTGGTTTAGGACGAAATTTTTTACATATCGAGTAATCAGGCATTGGAGTGGGCTGTGCAGGGAGGTGGTGGATTCACCGTCTCTGGAGGTTTCTAAGATGAGACTGGATGTGGCACTTAGTGCCATGGTCTAGTAACCATGGTGGTTTTGGATCAAGTGTTGGACTTGGTGATCTTGGAGGTTGTTTCCAACCCGGTTGATTCCATGGTTCTATCCCTCCCTGCTGGCTGCTGGCACTGTCACACAGCACTGGGCCAGGGGCTGCCCTTCACACTTCCTCCTCTGCAGTGCCCTTCTCCCACTGCACAACCTCTCCTTGGGAGAGAGACTCTGCTTGCATCAGAGAGACCCAGGGCTCCTCCTACTCACCTGCCTGAACCTCCCTGAGGCTCCTAGGGTTAACAAACCAGCCAGGTCCCAAACCACAGGCCCTAGCGCTGCTGCTCCATGTCTCCCTGCTCCCTGCCTGCAGGGTTTCTTCCGCCGGACAATCCGCATGAAGCTGGAGTATGAGAAGTGTGAGAGGAGCTGCAAGATTCAGAAGAAGAACCGAAACAAGTGCCAGTACTGCCGCTTCCAGAAGTGCCTGTCCCTGGGCATGTCACACAACGGTGAGTGTCACTGCGGGCCACAGGCCTGACCGGCTGGGTGACACGGGGCAGCTGCTCTCCTATGAGGGGTGCATATGGCAGGCTGGGCTTTAGCCCATGGCTCTCCTTGCCAGGGGATCATTCAAACCCAGTGTTTCAAGCCTTTGACTCTTCAACTCCATCTTCTGTACGAGAAGGGGCTGTTCATTCCCACCATGCAGGGCAGCTGCTGGCACGTGGCTGTGCCTTACGAACAGGCCCAGAGGGAGTTGGACACACAGGTGGCTCTTCTGTGCCAGGATTTTAAAACTTCTGCTGTAACCATCTAGGTCATGACCAAGCAGAGGTCTTTATGTGGGTTTGTGCGAGAGCCCAGAGGAGTGGGATGGGAGTTCAATGTGAGGGAAGCAGCAATGGGTGGTTCACGAAGGTGCCAGTGCTGGAGGAGCTGCATCTTGGAGAAGCACTGTGTTGTGCAAGTGTTCACCAGCAGACCTGTCCATCTGCGGTGGCAGAACAACCTGCTGCCTCTCTGGATGCATCTCCTGGAGTCACCCCCCTGTCCTGACCCACTGGCTTTGCCCCCCCAGCGATCCGCTTTGGGCGCATGCCAGAGGCAGAGAAGAGAAAGCTGGTGGCAGGGCTGACAGCGAGTGAGATCGGCTGCCAGAACCCGCAGGTGGCTGACCTGAAAGCTTTCTCCAAGCACATCTACAATGCCTACCTGAAGAATTTCAACATGACCAAAAAGAAGGCGAGAGGTATCCTGACCGGGAAGGCCAGCAGCACCCCAGTAAGTTCCCTCCCAGGGCAGGTGGGGTTGGCCATGGCCAGCGCAGAGGGCTGTTCTCTGGGAGATGCTGCACATCTCCCTCCTGCCACAGTTGCTCCACATGCACCAGTTTCCACCTGCAGCTGGGTGGGCCCTGCACGTCCTACCCTGTGCTAGGAAAAGTCCCATTGCTGTGCAGACGTGTGCTGTGGTGGTGGGTGCAGATTGCCTAAGCATTGTCAGTCCCAGAGGAAGGGAACAGCACAGGGACAGGCAGACAAACACCAGTGTCCGGGGCAGAGCTGGCACCTCGAGTCCCCACAGCAGACTCCTAACTTGCTTCTTGTTCAAGCAGCCTTTTGTGATCCATGACATGGACACCTTGTGGCAGGCAGAGAAGGGGCTGGTGTGGAAGCAGCTGGTGAATGGCATTCCCCCCTACAAGGAGATTGGGGTGCACGTCTTCTACCGCTGCCAGTGCACCACGGTGGAGACTGTGCGGGAGCTCACAGAGTTCGCCAAGAGCATCCCCAGCTTCATCGGCCTCTACCTGAACGACCAAGTGACTCTGCTCAAGTACGGGGTGCACGAGGCCATCTTCGCCATGCTGGCCTCCATCATGAACAAGGATGGGCTGCTGGTGGCCAACGGGAATGGCTTTGTGACCCGTGAGTTCCTGCGTAGCCTGCGCAAGCCCTTCAACGAGATCATGGAGCCCAAGTTTGAGTTTGCGGTGAAGTTCAATGCGCTGGAGCTGGATGACAGTGACCTGTCCCTGTTTGTGGCAGCCATCATCCTGTGCGGAGGTGAGCGGGTGCCTCGGCCATGCCAGAGTCAGGGAGAGTCCTCCTTACTTCGAGGTGGTTCAGAGGGGGCTGGGGGAGGTCAGCCAGGGTTGTGTCAGGGGCACAGGAGAAGAGCTGAACACTTCCAAAACCAAAGCTGCTCTGTGGCGGTGATGCCTGGCAAGCTTGGGCCAAGAGCAAGGAGTGTAGAAGTGGCATTTCCTCACGTGCTGCTGTGGGATAGGTTGTCAAAGGGTGCACTTCTCCCCTTTCTAGCTGCTGAGGTTGGAGTCACAGTGGGTGGGATACAGTCCCCAGCCTCCTTGCCCCAGGAGGAGCGTGTGCTTTGGAGGGCTGCCCCATGACCCTGCAGCTACCGTGCTTCCTCTCCACAGACCGTCCTGGCCTGATGAATGTGAAGCAGGTGGAGGAGATCCAAGACAACATCCTGCGAGTGCTGGAGTTTCACCTACAGGCCAACCACCCAGATGCTCAGTACCTCTTCCCCAAGCTGCTGCAGAAGATGGCAGATCTGCGGCAGCTGGTGACGGAGCATGCCCAGCTGGTGCAGAAGATCAAGAAGACAGAGACAGAGACATCTCTGCACCCGCTTCTGCAGGAGATCTACAAGGACATGTACTAAGGACCTGTTATTTATGAGAATGAAGCCATGGATTCCCAACAAGACTCTTTGTACAGAAGCAAAGAAAACCCTTCCCCGTGTCTTCCATTTCTTCTACTGGAAACTCTCTTCTACGTGACCCTGACGTACGGTACGGTACGTAGGGCAAGATGCTGTCACAATTTGCAGCTGCCTCCTGCTTGGCCAGGGCTTCCGTTAACACACACTAACAAATCTCCACAGCTGCTGTTTCCGTTACTGTGGCCCAGCTCCAGCTGCTCCCGGGCCTCTGGAGCAGCCACCCGGTTTACATGGCACAGGCAGTGGGGTTCTTCCAGCACCCCAGGCCCCCAAGTGGGATGAGCTCTGGGCCTTAGGAGGTCCGAGTGAGGTGCAGGGTCCGGTGGGACCAGCAGCAGCACTTCAAGCGTGTCTGTATTTTCTTGTTTGTTTGCACTCCGAAGACATAGTCCTGAGCCGTGAAGTCTGGGACAGTTGTGATGTGAAAGAATGTTTCTCTTTCCCAAAGAAAAGCCAGAGTTTCGAACACGGGTAGGGCTGTCCTAGCAGGGACCCTCAGCAGCAGCCCCTTGTTCTGTGCAGTGTGTTCCTGTCTCCCAGAGGGACCGTGTGAGCTCTGCCTTCCTGAGTGCTGGGTGGGAGCCTTTGCTTCTGGCACCCTCATTCCAGAGGAATTGTGTTCCTTAGCACCTCAGTATGAGAGGAGGTATGGGGAGGTGGGAGGGAAAGGATTTGACTCGTTAAAATTCACCTTCACAGCAGAGGCTGAAATGTGTGGCTTCCACAGGCTGTTCTGCATAGATATGAGTTACCAAAAAGGTCTGTGCAGGGTCAGGGGCTTTGGGCTCGTCAGGGTTTGGTGTCCTGCCTCAGTTTCCCCTGTGAAAGGGACCTGGATTGTCCTTGGCTCTCTGCTCCGAGGGGGAGCAAAAGGATCCTTTGGTGCATTGGTTGCAAAGAGCTTTAGAGCTGTAAACCCCAGTATAAATGCCAAGGATTTATCAACTGGGAAGGAGTGGGTGGGATGCTTACAATGGGCAGGAGCTTCCCAGAGAGCACAGCCAGGTCATGGAAGCTGCCGGTCCTGCTCTGCCACCATCCTGAGAGCTGGGACAGCTCCAGGGTCTGCCTAAACCCAGCACCATATCGGGACTTTACCTCATAACTTCTCCCAGCTGTAGTGAAACGCCACAGTGTTGCCTGGGCTGGGCCGGGCCCCCAGTGTGCAGGGCTGCATCACCTGGGCTCGAGGGCAGAGGATGGACCCAGGAAGGGCTCAGTTTCCCTCTTGGGATAACGGTGTCTGATCTAAGAAGTAGCACTTACGTGTCTGCAGCTCCTGGTCCTGTGTGTCCTGAGCAGCCTTATTAAAATACTGATATTCCCAAGGAGGGGTTGTGGGAGCAAATTAGTCGGTTTTATTTTACTTTCCTCGTCTTCAGGGTAGCAGATTTCCCTGGTGCAATAATTCCTTTGAAAAACCCAAAGGGGAAGAGCACTGGGCTTCCCCACCCCATCGTAGGGCTGGCGATCCCAAACCCGCCCCTGCTGCCGCACTCCAGCCCCTTGCTGTGCCTCAGTTTCCCTGCCCAGCCCCCCCCCCTACCTCGCAGGGGTGTTAGGAATTACCATTTCTGAAGCACTTTGAAGCCCTCTGGGGGAAGGCACTGGAGACATGCGTGTGCTGGAGGAGCCTGGGGGATTTGCCCTTCCCAAAGCCCTGGTGGCAGCCCCACCGCCGCCACATGCAGGACTTGTGCCCATCACCTGGGGAACTTTTTGCTCTTCCTTCCTCAACAGTGTAACAACCCTCAAACTGAAATGTATATTTTTGCTAGAAGTACAAACCTCCAAGTGTTTTTAATAATATAAATAGTGTCCACAAACTGACTTGACTTTAAATAAATCTGAACTAAATATTTAAGAACTTTTTAGTGTCCAGCCTGTCTTTGTGGGATCTCTCTTGGCACCTGGGGGGCTGCCCACGGGAGGGTTTCCAGCAGAGGTGATGGGATTTGCTGTGATTTCCAGGGATTTGCCATGATTCCCAGGTCTCCATTATTCCCAGATCTCATAGCTCCTGTGGTTTTCCTGCCTGCAAACTAAAGGCAGTAGAAAGAGCCGTTTCTGAGCAGGGTCTCAATATCAGAGCTGGGGGCTTCCTGCCCCAAATGCTTGCAGGTGGAGCTGGGCAATGAGCTCAGCCCGGCCAAAACCACCCCAAGGTGGGCAAGGATGGGCTCTGGGGCAGCTGGGCCACGTTGTGGCTCTGGGCTCTGCCCTTGGCTGTGTCTGAACACCTGAGAGTTTGCAGAGAGCAGCTGCAGACCTGCAGACTTCCCTGTCCCCTGTTTGAGTGTCCCTGGGAGAAACTGTTCCATTGTCCCCCACCTCTCCCACGCAGCTGCCTGATGAAAGGGAGGGATGATGAACGGGGGCTCCGCAGGGAGCCACGGTGCTGCTGGGCATGTGATCCAGGGACCTTGTGTGGGTTAACCCAGCAGGCAGCAAAACATCACCCAGCTGTTCACTCCCTCCCTTCCCAGTGAGATGGGGGAGAGAACTGAGGAAAAAGCAAAATGTATAGGTTGAGATAAAGATAGTTTAATATGACTGAAAAAAAGAGGAAATAGTAATGAAAAGAATTAGAATATACAGAATTTAGTGATGCACACTGGATTGGTGCCCCCCACCAGGCTTCTCACTTCACGAGCAAGAGGAGGTGGAAAGTCCTTGACTCAAAGTAAACAATGCTCACACACCCCAGTGCTATCAACCCGGCCTTGTCTGGGCTTGTCTTCCGCCCAAATCGCAGTGCGGCCCCGGCCACGAGGGGAGAATTATCCCAGGAGGACCCACCACACACCTGAGGCCATAAACAGCCCTGAGAAGTGGCCCAGCCCTCTTGGCTGCTGGGAACAGATGGAGCTGGGCTCGATGGTGGCATCTGGAAGGTTAACAGCCAGGAGGGGCCGTCTGAGACCCCTGTGCAGGTAAAGGCTTGGGGTCGGGTGGGCTGGGAGCAGCTTTTGGGAGAGATAGGCTTGAGATGGGGCCACAAACCTCTCGCTGTGGGGGCAGAGAGTGTATTGGGATGGCCTTGACCCACCCCCCACCCATTTCCCCATGCAGCTGCCCCACCTCCAGAGCTGGGGGTCCCCAGGAACACTCCAGCCAGGCACCTCCTTCCTGTCAAGCCAAGGACTCCTGCTGCTCTCCATGGCTCCACAGGGAGCCAGGAGCTGCCCCAGCCCTCAGTACTCCTGGCTTGCCCCGGGGAGAGCCCCCAGGCCAGCCCAGTCCTAGGCTTATTTTGCTTTGCAATTAACCAGAAGGCTTCCCTCGGGCTCTGCCCTCGGCAGGGGCTCCTGAGCCCAAACACCGGGTGGGGGTCTTCCAAGTTACGGCTTCACCCAGACAAACGTGGTACCTGGAGGGATGTCAGGGTGTCTCCTGGAGCAGGGCTGGAGTAGGGTCTGACCCCAAGCATGTGGCTCCTCTGGCCAACAGGAATTTCGCCCGTGGATCCTGTCGACGGGGCCAGAGGTGCCGCTTCTCACATGACAGAAACTCAGCTCAGATCTGCAGGTACTTCCAGAGTGGGCTTTGCAGCTACGGAGAGCAGTGCAGGTAAGGGGCAGCGAGAAGAATCTGATGCCCCAGTGATGGGCTGGGAGCCAAGAGGAGTCATGCTGGGCTGATGGGACCCTCTGTCTGTCTCTGGGCTCCTCCAGCTACCAGCACATCCAGGAGGAGCTATTGCCATCCCACTATGGCCCGGATCCCTCCATGCCCCCCCGCCGCTGGGGCCCAGCACCTGGCACTGTGCCCACAGCCATGGCCCAGGGCTGCGTGGGAGCCCAGCACACCTCAGACTGCCCTGCCCCCAGCGTGGCCTTCAAGTTCCCAAACACGGAGGCTGAGGTGGAAGAGAAAGACAAGAAGAACGTCACAGCACCTGGTAACATCCTGGGGGCCGCTGGTGGAGAATTTGTCCCTGCTCGTGCTCGGCGTGCCTCAGGTAGGTGCTGGGCTGCCCAGGGGACCAGTGGGGATGAGGACACTGGGATGGTCACGGTGGAGCAGCCTGTGCATGTTTCTCCCCATGACCCAAACTTCAGCCAAGCTGGGGCTGTAGAGAGCTCTCCAGGGGACTGTCACTGCTGAGGCTGCGTGCTCCAAGCAGCTTGCCTGGCTCTCTGATGGTGGGGTGGAATGTGCTTTTCCCCTCTAAGAGCTCTTCTCCTGCAGGCTCCCAGCTACTGCGTGCAGACTCCTCTTACCCCAGAGAGAGAGCGGTGGAGATGGCAACGGGGACTGACCCTGCAGAGGTGGGTTTGGGGGTGTTCTGTGGCCGAGCACTCCCCGAGGCCAGGGCAGTGATGGAGCCGGGGGGATGCCATGCTTTTCTTCTCTGCGTGCAGGTCTCTGTGGAGCTGGGTGCTGCAGCAGTCCCAGTCCCGACCGAGGCACTGAGAGCCCGGAGTGAGGCTGTGGTGTGCGGCATCTGCATGGACACGGTGTACGAGAAGCCACGGCCAGCGCAGCGGCTCTTCGGGATCCTCCCGAACTGCAGCCACGCGTACTGCGTGGGATGCATCCGCAAGTGGCGTCGCAGTCGGGACTTCCAGAGCGCAGTCAGAAAGTGAGTGGGGATGGGGCCAATGGAGGGTAGTCACCGTCCCCCCTTCTGCACTCTGAAATCCTTCCTAGGGGCTTGGCACAGCTTTCCTTTGGGAACACATCCTTGGGAGTAGGGACAGGGATGGGGATACTGGATGAGGCCATGGCAGCAGGATCACCCTGCGTGGGTGCTGCCCAAGCTCCCTGCTCCATTTCTGAGACACCCATCTGCACCTGTCGCCTTCACCCAGGGCCTGCCCGGAGTGCCGGATCCCCTCCAGTTACTACATCCCCCACAAATACTGGATCTCAGATGTGGGTGAGAAGGAGGAACTCATCAGAACCTTCAAGGCGCAGACGGGGTGAGTGTACGGAACTGAGGGTGGCAGGGCTGTGGGCTCTGTGCTGCTCCGGCAGCCGCACTCACAGCTGTGCCTGGAATCCCGCAGGAAAATCAGATGTAAATTCTTTGTTCGGAACCACGGCCGCTGCCCATTCAGGTCCGACTGCATCTACCTGCACGAGCTGCCCACCAGGCTGCGGCCACGGCGCCGGCGGCAGCGGCTGAGGGTGCCCATTGTAAGTGGGGTGGCGAGTCGTGGGGCTGGGCTGGGGCAGCACAGCCGTGCAGTGCGGTGGGAGGCCGGGGCTCAACCTCCATCCTGTGCTGCAGGAATTCAGCCCTTCTTCCTCGGAGAGCTCTGGCGAGGAGGATGAGGAGCTCTACATGCTCGAGTGGGGTTTCTCCCTGACTATGCTGGTGGAGGAATTTTACTACTCAAGTTATGACCACGAGATGCTTTTCACTGATTTCGCAGACTCTGACTGAGCCGTGGGGTGATGCTGGTGGTGTCTCTGGGAGGGGGAAGCATCTGCTTTTGACTTCCACCATTGTTTTGGAGTGGCTCCAGGCATAGGCGGTGGTCGCAGGGATGGGGTGGGATGGAGAAGCAGCCTGGCTGCCATTTATCGGGGTTCCGGGAGTGACTCGGGGCGGTGGAGCACAGCCCCCCTGCTCCCGCCCTCGGCCCCTCGATGGGAGACTCGCGGGTGCCGGGCGGGGGGCTGGGCTGTGTGCTGGGGGTTAACGTGGGGATTTAAGGCCCACTGGCCGGGGCGGGCGTGCCGGGTCGCGGGAGTGGGGGGGGGGGGGGAGGCAACTGTTTTAACTCTTTTAGCCAAATCCGGGAATTACGAAATAAAACGCGTACGTCACGTCACGGTCTCTGTCCGGACATCTCTGCCCGGGGCTGGGTGGCTCCACCCCCGGGGGCGGGGCGGTTTTGGGGAGGAGGGGACATTTGCATCGTGACTCGTTCGCGCCTCGTGGATCCGCGTTTCCCGCGGCGGGGCCGGGAGCGCGTTCGGGCCCGGGGAGCGGGTACAGCCCGGCGGGGGGACACCCACGGGGGGCGGGGGACACCCACGGGGGGCGGGGGGACACCCCCGGG
>JAWWES010000076.1:4340515-4370470 GCA_035583135.1 Lophotriccus pileatus
TCCCCGCCGCACCCAACATGGCGCCCCCTCCCCGCCGCACCCAACATGGCGCCCTCGCCCCGCCCCCCGAGGATGGCAGCTGGGGGGGCTGAGTTCGCGGATCCCGAGTTCTTAACATCCAAAATACATCGCTGAACCAGGACAGATATTGATTTGAGGCTCCGTGAAGCTAATAATTCAGGACCTGATTCACTCTCCTGATTTTACACTGTCTCGTTCCAAGGCACAAGCTCTGTGCGTGTCAGCGTTGCTCTCCGCTGTGTATCTGATCTGCTGCGATTTACAGATTTCTGGGTTCAGGAGAGTGGGATTTAGCTGAAAAGCTGGGAAACTTGACTTTTCTGCTTTAAATCCACATTTTTTTCCCGTTTGCCAGGGACCCTGCTGTGTGTGACACATTTCTGGGGATGATGACGCTTCCCGTTGCAGGGTGTTTAATGATAGTCTAATAAAAAGTGCTTCTATAGTCTGCTCAAAGTTCTATCCTGTATCCTTGAAAATACCTGCTGGAAACCTCATTTAGGCACCTCCTGGTTTGAGAGCTGGGAAGAAAAGGATGGGAGAGAGTGGATGGACTCAGAGAGGTCCTTCTAGGGTTTTAAGGAAGGTTAGAAGTGTTGCATACTTTGGAACTATTTAAAAATCCATAAACTTTTACATCTACAAAGAGAGAAAGGGAATTAAAACATATAGGTGCGACATGTGACTGCTTTAAGTTTGCTCACTTAGATCCAGCAAGAGGGAGGAAACTCTGAAGCATGAGGTGATGCTCTTGAAGCTGAGAGCACAGATTTCTTTATATAAGAATCTCTTAAGCTATTTTAGGTGACGGTGGACTGAAGAGGCTTCAACGTCTGAATCAGCTGGAGGACAGAAACCTCCAGGGAGCTGGATTGTTGCTGTGTTTGCATTCCACTGAGTTAGTGGCTCAGGATACCAAAGCTATTGTAGGGCTGCCCAAAATACGACATAAATAGAAATTGTGCCACGATCATCAAGGTCTGAGACTGCTGCTCTGGCTTTATTAGGTAGCAGGCTCTGGTGTTTGCAGTTTCCCTGCAGAGCTCCCACCAAGTGACCTCAGTGTCATTGTCCCCACTGCTCCATCTGGTTGGTCACGTGAAGACGACCGAGGACAAGCTGATCCCTCAAATTCACAGTGATGGCTGCACGGTGAGGCTGCTGAGAACGCCCGTGCCGCGTGTCCCTGGAGCTCCACGGGGCAGCCCGCTGTCTCTGTGGGCTGGGCAGTGACAGAGGGTTGGGCGTTTTCTGGCCTGTTTTCTGGACATTTTCACGGCTCTCCCCTGGTTTGTGCCTCCTCGGAGTTGTCTCAGGCACTGGGCTGGTTGTGACTGCAGTTTGTGCCTCCAGCTCGTGGGGACACACCGGGAGCTGCACCACGTGGGGTTTGCAAGAAACGGCAGTCAGGAAGGGATCAGCTCTGCAAACTGCAAGGGGGATTCCTGTTCTGCTTGGAAGCATGACTCTGGCTCGTGGACAGAGCCTTCTTAGCCCTGAGTTTGCTCTTGGCCACAGCTTATCGTGTGCTGTGGATTCCTCTGGGGTGTACGTGCAGATAGCAATTGTGTCAGGAGAACTTGGAGCGAGCCCCAGAGACGCTGAACATGCTGGTGGTAGACTGCTTATTTATGTGGTGGTTGGTAGCACCCACACAGAAAACTTTACTTTTGACTCTTCTTGGCCCTCTCAAGAACTTAAAAATCCAGCCTGAACAGCGCAAAGAGGCGGATGCAGCATAAAACATGTCAGGTTTTATAGTTTAGCAGAACCTTAGCCAAGGGGGGAGGGAGCTCCAGGACTGGCTCTGCCCTTGTCCTGATTTAATTGCAGTATTGGTGAAGAGAATGGTCTGAAGCTTTGTCCAAGACCTTTCCTAGGCTGGATGTAGAAGGCACATATATATATAGGTGCATAGTTTTCAGCGAGTCTACTTGTGGTATTTGACAGCAGTTCCTTATCTGCTTCCTCTTCTGTAGAGATTTACCTCCTTCATGGTACAGTGTAGAATTCCCTTTTTGGCCTAATAGTTCTTCGTTTTTTTTAAAGGAAATCCATAATATACGATTGCATGGGTTATCTGTCCACTCTGCTGCCTCCACATCCTCCACAGTAATGTCTGAACCAGTTTCATGACAAGTTCCTATCGTGGTGCCACGATCAGGCAGCAGAGAACCTCCTCGGGGTGGGCAGAGGTGTGAACATTGCATCCACAGATATCAAACACCCGCCATCAGAGCCCTGGAGGAGCCTTGGGCCGTGCAGCACCTTGTTGGACAGGGCTGAAACTCAGCCTGGCCCGTATCCATCCCCGAGGGGCTGCCCCTCTCCAGGCAGGAGCTGTAGGCCATCCATAGTTGCTGTGCCACCCTCTGGCAGCAGGTCGAGGGCCGGTTGTCACCCTGGAGGCAGCCCCGTGTCCAGGGACAGCCGTTAATTGCCTGTGTGTAATCCCCAACATGCTGCTGCAGCTCTGCGTGGAGTCCTGGGGGCTGTGACACCCAGATGTGAGGCTGAAGTGATCTGCAGAAGGCTCAGCAATATTTTTTTTTTAACTTAGGATTTAAAACTGAATAAAAAGAACATTTTTCCTTCTCATCTGTTGTTTTGCCAACCACCTTTTTATCATAAGAAGAGAACCATGTTCTCCTTTGGGTAGTCTGGTGGCTGCCAGGTGCCTGTCAGCTGAGGTGCCAGGGCCCTAGAAAGGTGACTTTGTGGCAGGGCTGGGCTGTTGTTTCACTGTTGGGCCTCTGCACAGACCTAATAAATCATGCTTGCTACATCAGCAGTAGCAGCCAGTGTCGGTCTGAGCAGCTTTCTTCCAAGAAGTGGATAATCCAGATGACCAGAGTCTCTGTGATCTGAGCTGTGAGTTCAGCTCAGCTTCAGCAGAGGGAAGATGCCGCAGTAGCTGCTGCGCCGCCGGAGGGACCTCGCTGGGAGGAGAACGGGGGGCAGAACCAGATCCCACAGCCACGTGCCCACCTCCCTGGGCTGGAGAACTCCCAGCAGGGTCTTGTTCATTCCCACAGAACAGGTCTGTGTGAGGGGAGCTGGGCTGCTTTTTCTTGTTTGAGGCTCTATAATACCTGCATTGTAATCATGATTTAGATGCTCTGAGGCTAAAAATAAGAGTAGATAAAAATCCATGGGTACTTCTAATAAATGCTTTTAGAGGCTTTTTGAATGGGATGGTTTGCAAAGAGGGGCGTTGCCTCTTATTAACCCTTCCCAGAGCGTGGGAGGGAATAGGGGAGCTGGTGTGATGGTGTCCTCAGATCTGTGTCCCTCATGGAGCTCCTTGCTGCAGCTGTGGACCTGCAGGACATCGGAGCAGAGGCCACAGAGCCTGACCTGCTGCCTGGTGCCAGGGCTCTGTGCAAAGGTGTCTTCTACCCCCCTTGTTTTGTAACCCCTGGCCCTGGGGCCACAGCCTGACCTCTTGCTCTGGCAGGGCAGAGGCTGGGCCAGGTCTGCAGGGGCTGGGAGAGGCTGTTTGCCCTCTCGGGGCCCAAGAGGTTTGCAGACCCCAAGGGGCTGCACTGTTCCTTGGGGAACATCAGGGTCCCCTGGGCACAAAGTGGGGGCCACAGCAGCTGCCTGCTTAGCCTGGTGGTGCTGAGCATCGGGTCTGACTCTGGGTAAGCTCATTAGGGCAAGAAAGCTGCTTTAGAGGATGTGATGGATTTGAGTGCAGTGACTGGGCAGGGGAAGGGGCAGTAGGGTGGTGGCTGATGGGAAAGTAGGGCTGTTGAGAGGGGCAGGAGGAATGGGGGGCCTGGGCAGAGTGGCTTCCCTGCATCACCACATACAATGCTCCAGGGGTTCCTTACCAGCCATCCTGGTTTAGCCTGGTGCTCAGCCCCCCCCGAAAGCACTGGGGCATCCCCCATCTCTGTGGAGGTCCTGAGTGCCAGCACCCTGCCCTGAGCCTCCTGCTCAGGACTGCTCTGCTCTGCAGACAGCCGGCACAGAGGGAGCAGTCGTAGTTTTCCCAGCTCTGTCACCTCCTAAGAGTGGCTGCAGGAACCGGCCTTTCACCGAAAGCAGAGGTCTCCTGACCACCTGCAGCCCACTCCACCCGCCCCGGCCGGCACAGGGAGCTCCCAGCTGCTCTTGTGCATGTCCTTTAAAGGCCTTCTCTCATCTGGCTTGTCCCTGGCAGCTCTTTGTGCTGCAGATGCAGTTGCTCTCCCCTCCGAGGAGGCTCTGCTGCTGCAGCCTGCACCGTGTGGGGCTCCAGCACCCCCCGCCCACCATCCGCCGGCCACGCTGCGCCCCCGACCCCCCCCGGGTCTGAGGGGGCCCCACAGCGCTGAGTGCTGGGTCTGAGCTGGGCGGCCCCAGCGTCTGCCTTCGGCTGCTTGAGACGAGTTCGGGCAGGTAATGACCCGGGGAGCGTTGGGCAGAGGTGCCGAGCTGAGGGAAAGCGCTCGCTTTGGTTCTGCAGGGGGTTACAGATGCCAGACCTCTGTGTGCCTTTGTATCTCCATCCGTAAAACAAAGATAAGGAGTGTCTGTGAGGCTCAGAGCTGCAGTAAAACAGCAGGGTCTGCCATGGCTGTGATGGAGCAGGCGCTTTGCAGCAGGGACCAGCCCTCCAGAGGACTCTGATGCTTGCTGGTGTGATGAGTTTGGCTTATCCAAAGGGTGGGGGCTCCTGAGCCCCTGGGTGGGTGAAGGTGCCAACCACAATTCCCAGTGTATGGGCATGAAACGGGCTGGCTTTGATAGATGCAAGTGCTGCTTGCTTTTACACCTTCCTCAGGCTCTGGGAGTCGGGTGATGGCCCTGCTCGGTGCTGGGGTGATCTAGGCTGAGCTTGGCAAGGCTTTGCACAGGAATGTGGGGCTTCAAGCAGTCCCCTTAGATCTCTGCTGTATTTCGTGTCCCAGCCAAAAAAGCTTCTCCTTCTGCCCCGTATCTGCATGTTTGTGGGAACAGCCTCTGAGGAGATGTGTCCTATGGGACAGTTCTGCACAGTGACTTTACCCTGGGCTGGGAGAGGACTCTGTGGACTTTCTGCATCTCTCTCTAATTCTTTAAATGTTGTAAAACAGCTTAAATGAGTTGTCCAAGCTCCCCTGGCCTCGGAAATCTTTCATATTAGTCTCTCTGGGAGCCAGTGTTGCAGGAGGGTTCTTGGGGATTGCTCTGTCTGCAGCCTGGGGCACAGTGGGCTGGTCTCACTCTGCACTGGGTGCTCACACTAGTTGGTGGGTGCAAAGTTATCTCCCCCCCAGAGATGACCCACATCACAAGCCCCAGGCAAAACTCCACCCTTGGCGCTGCCCACAAATGGGGCTTGTATTAAATTCCTCATTTGCCTTGCTCCATGCCCACCTGAAACCCACCAACCTCCTCCTGAATCACAGTGGGCCTCCCCACCTCTTTTTCCACATGCCCCCACGCCAAGCAGAGGAGCTTGGAGCTCCTGCTGGGTGAGAAAATGCTTTAAAAATATAACATTTAGAGGCGTTCTCCATCTGTGCACGGCTTCTGTGTGTCTCTCATGATAGGTGTGCTGGTCCTGGAGCCTCTGTGCTGCACAGATGAAGCCACTCACAGGGACCTCACTGGGAGAGGGGGAAGAGGAGGCGCAGGGACTCACCCAGGGGCGCCCTCGGCGCCCTCGGCAGAGAACGAGCTGCCGACCCGGCCCCTTACCCCGGAGGTATGTGCACAAAAGGTTCACCCTGTGGCTCTTGGGGTGCTGGCAAGGATGGGATGGGGATGGCAGTGCCAGGCAAGGGACACTGAGCATCGCTTGCGGCCCCTTCTCCTGCAACCACTGCTCTCAGGACATGACCCCAGGCTTGCCAGGAGGCGAAGAAAGAGCCCTGCCATCGCCTTTTCCAGAGCCAGGTTCCTCCCCAGAGTCTGGGGATTCCAACCCTTTCCAAGCTGTGTGCTGGGATCCAGCACGGTGCCACAGAGCCCATCAGCCCCTGTATCTCCATGCACTGGTGAGCTGCCATCCCTGGTGGGCTCCAGCACCCCTGGCCCCAGTGAGCAGGGATGCTACAGAGCTGCCAGGCTTTCTTGCACCCAGGGCAGGGTTTAGGAGTGATGAGACCACCCCAGTGCACCTTTAGGGGGGCAGAAGCACGCCCCCAGAGCTGCCATGCCCAGGGTGATGTGAGATGGTGCCTGGGCTCTGCTGGCAGCCGGGTTTGTCGCGGTGCTGGAAGAGCCCAGCTCGCAGTGAGGTCCCCTTGGCAGGAGGGAGAGAAAAAAAGCTAGTGCTGAGGAGAGGCACGGGCCGGTGACTCAGGGCTGGCTGGAAACGCCTTCCAGGCTCCTCAGTGGCGGCTCTGCAGCACAGCAGGACTGGAGGGGGTTGCTGCAGCCGGGCCAGGGACAGCGGGGACGGGGACGGAGCAGGTTGTGGAGGATGCTCGGAAAGGACCCAGGTCCGGCACAGCAACACCGAAGGGTGCCGTGGCAGTGGGAGGAGGGTGGGGGGTGGGTTGTTGCCAGTGCTTTCTGAGTTTCTTTGGGGTTTACCCAGGTTCTTTCCACAGGGAGCAGCAGGCAGAGCTGCACGGGCTCCCCATATCTCCAGATGAAGGTAAGGGCAGCCCAGGGTGGGGATGGGGGCAAAATGATGGGTTTTGCACCCTGCCTTCCTGAGCAGCAGGAGGGTGTCCCCTGGCCTGGCAGCACTTGCCTGTAACCCCTTCCAGCCCTGGGACCCCAACCCTGTCCCCTGGATCTGCCTCATCAGCTGTAACCCACCCTCTGCACCTTGCCTTCCTCCTCCTGCCCTGGCCCAGCCCAGCAGCAGCTCCCTTTATCTCACAGGGATATTTTGCAGGGCACTGCCAGTTCGTGTCCCCTGGGAGCCTGCAGGCTGCCAAAATGCCAGTGGTGTTTTCAGCAGTCTCCTCTGAAGTGGTGTCAGGCTGGAAGGGGACCCTGCTGCCCAGCTTCCACCACTCTTTCTGTCCCCAGCCAGGATGAGCAGTCCCCAGAGGCACCCAGAGAGGGTTTTGGCTGCGAGCCAGCCGAGCGTGGAGCACGTCAGGGAGGTGAGAGGGAGGGGAGGGCAACAAGTTTGGGGGGCCCTTTCCTCCCCAGTCCCACCAAGGCTCAGCCTCTTGGTGCTGGTCTTTTTGGGATCCCACACAGCACCAGGGAGAGGTTTGTTCCAACAGCATCCTTGTGCCTCCCAGGTGCCAGGCAGGGACAGGCAGGATCAGGCTGCTCGCACTGGGGACAGTGACAGGACTGAAGAAGGTGGGTGAATCCCCATCCCACACCCCACCTGGGTCCCTTTAGAGGAAGATTTGAAGTAGCTGTGGATGAGTCTGAGAACAACATGTTCTGATGGGGGTCATCTCACTTGGTGGGTACGTGGGGAAGGGAAAACTGGCCTGGGGGGACCTGAAGTCCCCCTGATGGTGGGGAAGGATTGGGATGGTTCCACACCAGGGGCACCTGCTCCCTGCCAGGACAGACAGGCAGAGGGAGGAGGGAGGGCTGAGGAAAAGTCCTCCTGTGTGGTCTATCATGGTGTCACTGCCTCCCTGCAGATGCAGAAACCCTGGAGGAGCCAGTGCTGAGCTTTGCCAGCGACCTCTTGGTGCTGGACAGACTAGGCTTGAACAGGTAAGACCAGTGAGCACCTGCATCTCTCCAGGGGCTGTGGGACAGGGGGATCCCAGGGCTCCACATGGTCCAGAGATTGGACTTTCCTTCTTTATCATTGCACAAGAGTTGCTGTCCAGGCAGTGGGCACTTGGCTTCCCAGTTCTGGTGGTGGCTGGCACCCCAGAGGGCAGAGCAAGGGCATTTTCAGCATGCAACCCCCATGATGCCTCTGTCCCTGACAGCACTTCGTTTTCTGCAGGGTGGCTTTGACAGAGCAGGATCTGGAGGTGAGGACTGCCAGGGGCTGTGGGTGGGCTGGGGAAGGGGGACACAGGGATGGACACCTTGATGGCTCACAGTCCCTTGGCTGTGCTGCTCTTGGACACCCTTCAGGCACTGCAGTCCACTGGCAGACACCTTATAAACCCTTTCCCAGCAATGCTTTTGGCATTCGGAGGCAGCTGCATTTCCATGGCAAGATGAGTCTGTCCTCTGAGCACCCAGCAATCCTACAAAGTGCTCTGCAGCTGCTGAAGAGCGCCCTTGGCCGGGGAGGTGGCAGGAGCCACGCTAATAAAAGTAATTTCCCTGTGAGTGCCAGGGCTGAGTCAGGCTCCAGCACCAGCCAGGACCCGCAGCGAGGGCTGGCGTCTGCCCCGTGCGTGCTCCTGCCAGGAGGGCTCGGGGTTTCCGTGCAGTGTGGGCTGCCTGGGAGACGTGTCCCCTCAGGCTGGCATCTCCAGGGACGGTCCCCAGCATGCAGCAGCCTAACTGGTGCCGAGGAAAGGCAAGGGCTAAATGTCTTTAGCACTGCCCCATTTAGTGGCACACTGCAAGGTCTGTCTGTGCCTTGAGGACAGCAGCAATGGTCCTGGCGGCGTCCTTTCTGCCCCATGTCCCATCTCTCACCCCCCCTTTTGCAGGCAGCCTTTGCCCACCTTGCGCTGGCTTTTCGCTGTGACATGTTCACCCTGCAGCAACGGGTCCAGGTGGAGAAACGGGCACGGGATGCAGCAGAGGAAAACATCCAGGAGGAGCTGGAGCAGTGCCGGGCTGCCCTAGAGGTAGGTGGGCACATGGGCAGGGGGCTGGCATGTGCTGCGGACACCCAGCCCAGGAAGGGTTTGGACGTCTCAAAGTCCCGGCTCCAGCGGCTCTTTCTCTCCCCCCCAGAGGCTGGGTCAGTCCTGTGCCAGTGTGGGCTGCAAGGAGGTGCTGGAGCAGCTGCAGCACAACCTGGCTGTGCTGTCGGCAGCCGTCGAGCGGGCAACCAGCGCTGCGGAGAAGCTGGGGGCTGTACACCAGGTCTGTGCAGGACTGGGGCTCCCTGCCAGGGCCGGGAGCGATGGAGGAGGCTATAGCTGGGCTTGGGGACCCATCCTTGGGCTTGCTGGGGTTTGTCCCTCCTCCTCGTGGTGCTGGTCTCGATCTCGTGTTTGCACACAGGCTGCAAGGGGTCTGCCTGTCCTTGGGAGCAGGAAGGGGATGTATCTGCACTGCCTCGGTGGAGGCACTGTGGGACGCACGGGGAGGGACTGGCAGAGACCTGGCTGCTTAGGAACCAGGAGCTGGGGGCCCTAATCCCCCCCACTGGCTGGCTGCAGGAGGCCCGGATGAGCCGAGCAGCAGAGGTGATGGTCCAGCACGTGGAGAACCTGAAGCGGCACCACATGCGGGAGCACGCGGAGCTGGAGGAGATGAAGCGCCTGATCCAGCAGAACTCCCACAACCGGCAGCTGGCAGAGACCCAGGGTGAGGTGGGCTCTGCTGCGGGGCCCACACGGGGTGTGCACAGAGCCACCCTGCAGGAGCTGTAGCCCTGCACCACGGGGCCAGCGGGCTGTGCGGGCTGAGGAGCAGCGGTGGGGACAGCAGGGACCCGATGACAGATGCGAGGGCCGGTGTAACAGCAGAGGCAGCGTGGGAGCAGCTGCTGCTGGCTGGAGAGCCAGCCCTCCATAGCCCAGCTGGGAATGCCCCTGCACACAAAGAACTCTCTGTCCCTGGACACCAAGCCCCACATGTGCCTTTGCTGCGCATGTGACCGGGTCCCTCTGGCCAGGGCACCCCTGCCACGCACCGAGCACACGGCCAGGACAGCCTTTGATTGGGAGGGAGGTTTGCGACCGCCTGGACATCAGCCCCCTCTTAGTGTTGGGAGATGATATAAGGTGGTTTCTCTTTGCTCCCAGATGATGTGGAGTCACGGCTGAGGCCTCACCCCCTGAAACGAATTTTCCAGCAGGTAACTGGGTCCAGTTCAGCCTTCTTGGAGCCACTGCCTCCCCGTGCCCTGCTGTTCTCCCTTGGCTGGCTGTCCCCACGCACCCCGTAGTTCCCAGGCAATGCTGCTGTGGCCCACTGCTTGCTGCAGGGAAGATGTGCTAGAAATGCTGGGGATAAAGCAAAATGTAGGGGCAGCCTCAAAGCACTGTGGGCAGACAGACAGGGTTCCCAGGGCCGCTTGTTCAGGAGATCTCAGGCAAACCCCTCTGCTTTGCAGGCTCATAGCTCAGGAACCACAGGCTTGGCTGTTCTCTAGCACCAGCTCAAATTCGGCACCGATTCCCCTACAGCTCAAGAGGTAGGGGAGTGCTCGGGGAGGGGGTTAGGCAGCCCCACCAGCACAGCTTGAAGCAGCAATGACAGGCGCAAACCCTTTGGCTTTGACTTCCCTCATCTCCCTGGCTTTCCAGTTTCCCGTCTAAGTGCCAGGACCAGAGGGAGCTGGCAGTGACCCTTCTCCTCAGTGTCCCTTGCCTGTGCTGGGGAGGTGATAGGGAAGGAGGTGATGAGAAGCAGCTGGTGTGGTGTTCACCCCCAGCCCCTCTGTTGCAGGGGTCTGCCCGCCGCAGAGTCAGCATCGCCGTCATCCCCAAGCAGCTCCTGGTAAGGACACGTGCAGGGGGGCACACAGAGCTGTGCCCGTGCAGGGGGGCACACAGAGCTGTGCCCTGCTGCTGGGCACGTGTCCCCAGGCTCGGTACGACTGGGGCTCTGAGTCCCCGCTGATGCTCCCACTTTTGGTGCCCAGCCAGGTGCCAGCCCCGGCAGCCGAGCAGCCCCGGCGGGTGAGCCGGAGCCAGAGGGGGCCCAGCGCTGGCCCAGCACCCAGAGGTAACTGCTGGCAGGGCACTGGGTGGCAGGGCAGCCACGGCACTGGCTGCTGCTGGCCCGTGTGGGATGGCACAAACCTGTCCTCTCCCTCCCCAGGAGTGAGCTGGAGCCACAGGGCCAGGGCAGCGCCACGACTGGGGAGCTGGCGGCCGAGGCAGATGGCAGAGACTCACGGGCAGGGGATGAGGAGCCGGAGCAGCTCGGGCTGACGTGAGCAGCACTGCGTGTGCCCAGCATTCCCCTGCGGCTGCTGGACTCTCGGTGGTCCCCAGGTGGCCAGCACTTGGGAAGCAGGCTGGGGGACTTAGTGGTGGAAGGCCAGGATGTTGTTCGGCTGCCTCAGCCAGACCTTGCTGTGCCTCAGTTTTGCCCATCACTGTGGGTCACCCATGCCCTCCCTGGGCTTGTTGCATTTTGGTTTAGAAGGGCCACTGAGGTCTGGACTGTGTTAAACACCCTCCCCGTCCCCAGCTGGGGTGCAGGTGGGATTTGCTCTCTCCCACAGATGACGAGTGTCCCCCGTTGCCTTCTCCCCAGGTCCAAGGGGTCTGCAGTGGAGCTGTGGCGGCCGTGGCTCTTCCTCCCACAGCACTTCTGGGTTTTCTTCTGGCTGCTTCTCCTGAGCATCGCCTTCCTCCTCCTCATCCGTGTCCTAGAGCTGCAGAGGCTGCAGTCCACAGCATCACCCAAGGCCTAGCTGGACCGGGGAGGGGAAGGCAGCTGGGAGGCGTCACTGCTCCTTCCCCATGTCATAAATCACCAAAACTCTAGAATAATAAAATTAGAGGGAAAATGGGGGGATTGTAATGCTGGAGCAGGTGGAACATCCTGTGGTAGGCTCTAAGCTATGGTTGGCACCTCCATATAAGCATGAAGGGTTCAGGGAGCTGCAGCAGTCCTCACTGCTGCTGTGAGTTTGCCTGTTCTCAGCACACTGAGGGGTGCAGGTGTGTCCCCACACATCCCCTGTGCTGGGGGCAGACCGAGCTGCCCAGGGCCATGGATGTGCAGCAGAGCTGCGTCCCGCGGTGCTGGTCACACACCCTCTGCCACCACACTCTGCCCTTGGTCCCTGCTGCCATTCAGATCTAATTTGCTGCTGCCTGGGGGATAATGCTGGGGCTGGAAGGAGCAGGTCCCCATTCAGCCTTTCCCATGACACCACAAAATGCTCACAGGTGGAGCTATTTCCGACCACTCTGCTGCATAGCAAAATGGCCTGGTTCGACTCAGACGCCGTTTCCGTGTCCAAGCAGCCCTGAAACACGGGTGGACTTCACTGTGCCCACACCCAGCAACTTTGTGGGCCTGAAACAGCCCAGCCAAGCTGTGCAGGGCCATGGCAGGGGGTTCTGCACCAGGAGCCCCAGGAAGAAGCTCGAGGGGGCTGCGGGAGGGAGGGATGGAGAGGTGATCCTGCGTGCCGTAGCTGCCAGCAGTGCCTCGGGTGACTCAGGGTGGCCACAGTAACCCACACCCCGTGTCCCTGAGTCACCATCCCCAGCCTCGGGGCAGGTTGCCCCTGTGTGTCACAGGTCACGAGCTTCTGTGCCGTGACTGCCACCCCAGCACATGACAAGTGTCCAGCAGCACCTTGAAGACACCAAAAACCCTAAAAAGCACCCACCAGGAGTGATCTTCGGTGATCCCGGCAGCTCCACCACCCCCTCCCCCGGCCCACCCCCGCTCCAATCTACCTTCATCCCCTTGGGAGCATTCCCACCTGGAGGGACCCAGGTGGACACATCATCCCGAAAGCTTCCCCGCGAGCTGTAGTGGTCTGGGACACTGGTGGGGATCTGGGCTGGACCCCCTGCCCCGGGGTCCCCCGTGCCTCCAGCTCCCTCCTGGCCAGTTTCTGGCTGCGGGGGCGGGACGTGAAGCGCTTTGGCTTCATCACCCGAATCTTTTGGTCTGCTGTGCGAAAAGCCTGTTTCTCACCCCAAAAGTCAAAAAGCCCTGCCGGACGAGCTGTGCCGCCGCCCCGCCCTTCCAAACCTGCCGCCGTAACCCGGGCAGGCACAAAGGGGGGCTGGGGCCGCCCCTCGGCCGGGGGCAGGGTCGGGCAGGCGAGGGGAGGGGAAGGCCGAGAAGGGGAGGGCAGAGGAGGGGAGGGCCGGGCCGGGCAGCTGCTCGCGGAGCCGGAGCTGTTTCCTGCTCGCCCTCGCCCGATTGCAGCGGCTGCGCTCCCTCCCCGCGCCAGGGCCGCGCCTCAGTCCCCCCTCCGAGGGGCTGTGGAGGTGAGTGGGGGGTGGGGATGGGCAGAACGTCCCTTGGCGGGGGGGGTCAGGGCTCTGCTGCCACCCCAGCCCCGTGTCCCCCCGCTCGGGGGCGGACACGGCTGTGCCAGCATCCCGACGGCCGGTCCGCTCCGCCCGTCCCGCCGAGAGCATCGCTGCGAAAGGCGGGGGCGAAAACCGAGGGGCTCAGCCCCCCCGAGCCCGTGTCCTGCGTGACCCCGGGATGTCGGACGGGGATGCTCCATGGCAGGGAAGCGCTTTGTCTCTGCCTGCCCCCTCCCCGCACCTTCTCTCGGGGGCAATGAGGTTCCCCCGGCTCATTTTCACTGCTCTTCTCCTCCAGCCCGAGTTCTGCTGCTCACAGGGCAATGGGAAAGACAGCAGTCTCTGTTCACCCACCTCCACTCCACTCCCAGAAGCACCAGTGCTCGCAGTGCCGAGTAGGACAGAGTGGGAAGAACTTTGCTGAGGTCTATGGAGGGATGCTCCATGGCATCCTCACGGGGACAACTGTGGTTTGGGGTGAGGGAGAAGCAGGAGGAGGAAAAGGATGTGGGGTGTGAAGCCTGGCTGTAAGCAGACTTCCCCTTTGTGCCGAAATTCAGCTGCAAGAGGCAGCTCCCTCTGTGGGGCTGATGCTGTGCAGAGGAGGCCAGGCTGATCAGCAAAAACAGGGGGGGCAACTTTGCTCCTCTCCAAGTGTTGTCTGTGCCCAGGGCTCCCTGGGACATTGCCAGGCTGTGGCTTGTAAATCCCCTGCAAAGGGCAATGCCAAAATGTCCCGAGAAGTGCCCACTTCTGCTGAGGCAGTGCAGGAGCCGAGGCTGGGTCCTGCTCCTCCGAGGGGGGATTTTGGCATGAGCTTTCTGGAGGGAGTTATGTACCCCTGAAGGTAAGCCCCCTCCGCTGTGACACCAGGTCTCTGCAGCTGTCAGCCTCAGTCCTGGGCAGTGCTGGTGGCATGTTTGTCTCCTCTCCTCAGCCTTTCTCCCCATAGCTCCATTCTGGGGCCTTGCAAAGGGGGCCTCAGCTGGTGTGTTCTTGTGCACCCACATCCTCACCTCAAACCAGAGCAGCTGACAGGGATTTTCCCCTCCCTCCAAGGATTAAAACCCACCCAAATCAAGGCAGATTTCTGCAAGGTTGGCCAGGGTGGTCTCCCTGCCCAGTCCCACACCTGGGATGTTTCTCCTGAGCACAATAACACTGGTAAAACCATCCAGTGCTTTCACCTATTCCTGACACCTTCCTGGCTTGGCTGGCTGTTGAAAGCAAGGCCTTTGGCCAAGCTGTTGGATGATCACAAGAAAACCCCCATTTTAGCACTGGCCTGTTGCTGGAAGGGCTTTCAGGGAGTCCAGTCCAGCTCAGCAGCCTGGCCTGGGGGTCTCCAGGCTAGATCCCAAACGTAGAATAGCCTGTCCATGCTGTGAGCCAGAGCAGCAGCAAGGCAAGGGGATCTGCTGCTGCTGGAAATCCTCCCAGCTTTCATTAGCTCTGCACGGAGCCGTGTCCTTTCCCACCCCATTTCCATGTGCCTGGAAGACACGTGAGTTCCAGGGCAGCTCCCCCCACCATTTCCCAAGGGGAAGACCCCAACCTGCAAAGTGGGATGGGGATCCCTGCTCCAGGGATGCTCCACATGTGTCAGACCTGGGTGATGTTCCCATAGGCATGTCTGCAGCCACTCCAACCAGAGCTGATATGAGCTGAGTCAGGGCTGGCTGCAACCCCTGCTCCTCCCTCCTGCTTGCAGGAACAGTTTTAAGGGAAGAAATGCAAAAGGCATTGAGGGGGAGAGCAGAGCCAGAGGCAGCCTCGAGCAGCACTGTGCCCTTCTCTGTTGCCACTGGCCTTTGTGGGCTGAAGGCTGTTTGTTTGCATCAAACCTGCAGGAACTGAGTGTTTCCAGGAGTTTTGTCCTTGCTCGCAGTTGTCAAAGGGGTCTGAGTGTGCCAAAGTGCTGGCACGATCATTGTTTCTGCAGGAAATGGTGTAACACAAGGCTTGTTGTTCTGCCTCCTCTGAACCTCCCTGCCAAAGCGTAGGGGATGGAAAGCTTTCCTGGGCAGCGTGCTCCTCCCAGCATCACGTCCAGTGGGAATAGAGGCCTTGAGATGGCTTATTTCAGAGCCAGGAGCTGCTGAGTCTGGAGGAGATGCTCCCAGCCTGAGCAGCTGCCTTTGCCCCATCTCCTCCCTGGGGCTGCTGCATGGTGACCTTGGCAGGCACCAGTGCCTGGCCAGGACGTGCTGTCTGGGCAGCCTCCATGGCAGGAGAACGGATGGCTGTGGGGACAGCACACCTGCACTCTCCAGTGAGGGTTGTAGTGCTGCCTCAATTTTCCCAGGCTCATTCTGTCCCGCTGGCAGCGCTCAGGGGAAGAGCAGAAAGCTGTCCCCAGGTCTCACAGTCCTGTCACGAATGCACAGGTCATGTCCTCTGTCCTCATACTGGCACTCTGTGGTCTGTGGGTGTCAACTCCTGCTCTGCTTGGCTGGATGCTTTATCCTATGTGTGCCTAGGAAGAAAGAGGTTAAAATGCCTGGATTTCCTGACTCTGATGCTGGGAGGGAAGGTGACCTGCAGAATTGCTTTGCAAAGCACAGTTCTGGTGTTGGGAAACTCCTGGGTGAGACCACACTTGAAATGCAGCTAGAATTCAGACTTTCCAGCCCAAATTTAAGCCCAGGCTTAAGTAAGTTATTTTCCTTGCCCCCTCACCTGCCCCTGCCCCAGGGCAGCTTGGCTCATTCATGGCATCCTTCCCACTCCAGCGTCCCACTGCAGGGGTGGCTGCCACCTTTGGGGAGTTGCCAAGTGCCCAAGGTAACACTGAGTGGCAAGAGGGCAAAGAGCAGTGGTTCAAAGGTGGAAGCACTCCATCATCCTGAGCCTTTCCACCGGATCCTCCTCGGCAGGTCTCCGCCTTTCACCGCCCCGGGGCTTGGCGACAGTGGCTGGAAAGGGCAAAGCTTTGTTCTTCGTGCTTGGGCTGGCAAGACAGAGGGTGGCACAGGCTGGTGCCGGGGGGACGGTGCCGGGAGTGGGAGACAGATGTAAGGAGTGCTGGTCTCCTGGGACATGCCAGGGGCAGGGGGTTTTGGTGTGCCCAGGGGAAATGTGCTGCACCGCCCTGCCCACGGGTTCCTTGGCGTTATGGGGCTGTTCATAGGGTGTTTTGACTTTTTTTGTTTCCTCACCTGTGCTTCCTTTATGCTAATCTGCTTCCACCTGCTGTGGGAGTGGCAGAGGTGGAGGTGAGGGAGAAAATCTCCTCACTCCAGTTGCTGAAGCCAGGCTGGCAGGACAGATCCAATCCTGCTTCCTCCTGCCCGAGGGCTGGTCTTGCTGGGTTTTGGGGCAGCTGTTGGTTGCTAAGCCAGGAGCCTCTTCCCAGTCCCCCCAGCAAGGCCGAGGGTGAAGAGGAAGGAAGTGGTGTCTTTGCTCCAGAGCAGCTCGCTCTGCTCACAGCTGCCACAGGTACGGAGGAAGCCACTCACTGCCACCGCAGCCCTCCCCGTCCCGTCCCCTGACGTCACTTGGCAGGGTGACACCGTGGCTCTCTGGGTGCAGCATCCGGGGCAGGTTCCGCCGCTGCCAGAGATTTTGACAAGTGCCATCACCCAGCGGCACCCGCAGCTGGGAAACCTCGGCTGAGACACCAGGTCTGGTACTGATGGGTTTGGGGAGGGGGTCCAGGAGGGTCCCCTCCCTGCTGATCTCTGCTGTTCCTCCCCAGGCCTTTGGGTGACGCGGGATGAGTGTGCCAGCTGATGAGCCGGGCAACCCGGCCCATGCCATCTTCGAAAGGTTCCTGCGTGCAGGGGAGTGCCAGGAGGTGCTGGGCTGCTTCGGGGAGCTGTGCCAGCAGCTGGGACTGCAGGGCAGGGGGCTGCAGCTCTACCACAGCCTCAAGGCTGCCCTCAACTACTGGAGTGCCAAGGCCCTGTGGAGCAAGCTGGACAAGAAAGCCGGGCACAGTGTCTACGACCAGGGCAAGGCCTGTGCCAGCACCAAGGTACCAAGGGTATGGGGCGAGGGGTTTGGGTCCCTCCCTGCTCTGTATCCTTGTTCCCAGGGTGAGAGCATCCCTTGGGGCACTCTGCCCCTCACGCCAGGGGGATGCAGGATGTGCCAGGCAGAAGGTGGATGGGGTTTAATGGGACAGAATGTTAATTAGCACTGCTCCTCTTTGCATGGTGTGATGCCACCCCGATGCCACCTGGCCAGCAGCGTCCTTCTTCCTCCCAGCTGCTCTTTGCTGGGGATGTCCCATGGGAGGGTTGCAAAGGAGTAGAGGGACTGACAAGCCCTTTCTGAGAGACAGGAGCATGCTACAGTAGGATGTACCCCTGGGACTGGGGTTCCCCTGTCCCACAGCTGATGGCTTTTGTCCCCACTGCTCTGCCCCATCATCCCCTAGCCCTGTGCAGAGGCTGCCAAGAGACCAAACTGGTGTCAGGGCTGCAGCAGATCTGCAGCCTTATCTCACCCAGTGCTTTAATTGCTGCCACTGCCCTGGGCAAAGGCAGGGTTCAGGGAGTGGTGTGGGGCACCTCACAGGGCCCCCTTGCTTGCAGGGAGAACCACTGCTTGCAGGTGAATAATAGGGAGGGCCAGATCCTGACCTGGGGAGCGGGGACACGCTGCTGTGGGAGTGCTGAACTCCCTGGGGTTCCCTGAAACCCCTGCTCTGGAGCCCGCCTGCCCCCTTCACGCCGTCCGTCCCGTGCCGCGGCAGTGCCTGGTGGTGGGAGCCGGTCCCTGCGGGCTGCGGGCGGCCATCGAGCTGGCGCTGCTGGGCGCGCGCGTGGTGCTGCTGGAGAAGCGGGACTCCTTCTCCCGCAACAACGTCCTGCACCTCTGGCCCTTCACCATCCACGACCTGCGGGCGCTGGGCGCCAAGAAGTTCTACGGGCGCTTCTGCACCGGCACGCTGGACCACATCAGTGAGTCTGGGGGGGAAGCTCTGCCACCCCCGCGTCCCCTCCTGTGGGTGGCCCGGGGAGAGCAGCCCTGAGCACCCCTCTCCCCTCCCAGGTATCCGGCAGCTCCAGCTGATCCTGCTGAAGGTGGCTTTGCTCCTGGGGGTGGAAGTGCACATCAGTGTGAAGTTTGAGGGCCTTGTTCACCCCACAGGCAAGGCAGGTATGGTATTGCTGCAGAGTAGGTGGTATCCCTGGGGACAAGAAGGGGGCTGCGGGAGGCCACTCTGAGCCCCCCAGGCCCTCTGCTAGCCTGGGGCATGCCTTTTGTGGGGAAAAAGATGCAGCTGTCCCCCTGCTCTCTGGAGCAGGTCCCAGCTAAGAACCAGCACACTCATGGCCATCCCCTCCCTGCAGGCGGCTGGCAGGCTGTGGTGCAGCCCAGTTCCTCTCCCCTCACCCACTACAAGTTTGACGTCCTCATCTCAGCTGGCGGTGGCAAATTCGTCCCTGAAGGTGACAACAGGGGTCCCTGCAACCTCGGGACCAATAAGGGGGACTGGGTGGGGGCTCTCACCTCTCCCCTCCTGCAGGGTTCAAGCGGAAGGAGACGCGGGGGAAGCTGGCCATCGGCATCACCGCCAACTTCATCAACCGCCACAGCCGGGCTGAGGTGGAGGTGGCTGAGATCAGCGGCGTGGCCCGAATCTACAACCAGAAGTTCTTCCAGAACCTGTACAACAAAACGGGTCAGTGGTCCCAGCCCTGGCACAGGTGGTGTTGGGAGTCCCTGTCCACTCCTAATGTAGTGGAGGCTCAGCCCCAGGATGCCCCCTGTGATGGAATGCGTGTCCCCAATAGTACCCCATCACAGGGGTATTTGGTGGCTGAGCTCAGTGCAGGGGCTCCCCGTGGCCCTGGCTCAGACCTTTCCCCCTCACCAGGCATTGACCTGGAAAACATTGTGTACTACAAGGACGACACTCACTATTTTGTCATGACGGCCAAGAAGCAGAGCCTGCTCAAGAAGGGAGTCATCCTCCAGGTGAGAAGGGCAGGGTCTGGCCCTGGGATCCCAAAGTGATGGGCAACTGAAAGCCTGGAAAGTGGGATGCATATTGTGGGTGCTGGTTTGATTGCATACTCCTGGGGTAGTGGGATCTTTAGCAGCTGTTGCCTGTGCCACAAGAAAAATCCTTTCAGGGGGATCAGAGCCCAGTGACACAGCTGCACCCCAGATCTGGGTTCTCCCAGGCTGAGGAGCAAACACCACCTCCCACATCCCAGCCAGCTTCACCCCATTCCCACAGGACAAAGCAGACATCGAGAGCCTCCTGTCCCCAGAGAACGTGGACCAGGATGCCCTCCTCAGCTATGCCAAAGAAGCTGCCAACTTCTCCACCAACTACCGCTTGCCTGAGCTGGAGTTTGCCCTCAATCACCGGGACCTGCCGGATGTTGACGTGTTTGACTTCACCTGCATGACACGCTCGGAGAATGCGGCGCTGGTGCGGGATTACAATGGGGCTCGTCTGCTGCTGGGGCTGGTGGGCGACTGCCTGGTGGAGGTGAGGGTCCCCCCTGCAGCACCTCCTCATGCCTTTTCCTGCAAGATGCACTGGTTGCAATATATTCCCCCTCTCTAAGTGCTTCTCGTCCCAACTGCCCAGTGCACCCCATCCCAGGTTCCCCTGGTCCCAGTAACGGCATGCCTTGGTCAGGTTATCACCTCCTCCAGCCCCACCAGGTATTTGGGGTTGATTCAGCGTGGAGAAGCGCCCAACTCCTCCCCAGACGCATCTGTACCATCTGGGAGGAGACAGGCACCCATCCTCTCTCTGCGCGTCCAGCGTTGCTCCCGCTTTCATCCCTGGCCAAGCCCGGCAGCTCAGCCTCCTCCCAGCTGCCCTGACCGGCTGTGCGACTCCAGCTCCAGCTCTGCCTTTCCCTTTGCAGCCCTTCTGGCCACTGGGCACGGGGGTGGCGAGGGGGTTCCTCGCCGCCTTTGACGCAGCGTGGATGGTGCGGCGGTGGGCAGCTGGGACCCCCCCTCTGGAGGTGCTGGCCGAGAGGTGAGTGTCCCTGTCCTGCTCTGCTGGTTCTGGAGTGGACAAGGATGTGACCCCAGCCCTGTCCCTTGCACCCAGGGAGAGCATCTACCAGCACCTCTCACAGACCTCCCCAGACAACACCAACAAGAACATCAGTCAGTACAGCATCGACCCAGCCACACGCTACCCCAACATCAACCTGCAGGCCATCAAACCCAGCCAGGTACCCAGCCAGGTCCTGCCCCAGGACAGCCATCCAGCCCAGCCTCCCTGGCGGTCGGGGTGACGCTAATTTGCATGGTTCCCTGTCCCCAAAGAGTGCAAGGCTGAAGCGATTAGTTTCCAGGGCATTGAATACGTTGCCTATTGTGGATGCAGGAGGGTTCTGGAGAGTTGTGGAGGGGTCTAGGTGGCCCCCTTGCCAGGGCCAGCTCAGCTGCATGGTGCCATTGGCTCTGTGAATGTGGTGACCCACCATGGGCATGTCCCCACTGGCAGGTCCAGGACCTCTACCTTGTGGGCACAGTGGAGGTGGACCACAAGAGGAAGAGTGACAACCGGCTCATCACCGGTAGGAGCAGCCAGTCGTGCCCCAGCCCCCCACAGCAGCCCCCCCATTCCTCCCTGCAGCCCATGCTCAAGTAGCTCCTGCCCTGATTTTCCTCCCCATCCTTGTTTCTTGTGACCTGGCCTATGTCCAGCTGTCTGTCTGCATTTCTGTCCCTGCACCGCTGGTTTCTCTCTGCTCATGGCCCATGTGGGGACACAGCCCCCCACTGTCTTCTGGGGAGGAGGCTGCCCTCCTCTTAGCCCACACTGATGCTGAGCCATGAAATACTGACAGATGGTTTATGAATCCATTTATTGAGCCTTGCAGGTGGTTGTGGGGGTAGCAGGGGGTGTTTCAGGTCACTCCCATCCCCTTCCCTGTTGAAGCAGCGATGCTGCAGTGGGAGGCGGACTGGGGTCGTGTCCCCTGCCTCTGTAGGATGGAAACACATACCCTGCCTCCCCAGCAGCCCCTGGAGACATGTACGAAGAGCTGCTGAGCTGGTGCCAGGCCAGCACAGCCGGGTACCGTGGCGTGGCAGTGACCAACTTCACCACCTCCTGGACCAGTGGCTTGGCCCTCTGTGCCCTCATCCACCGCTTCCGCCCCGACCTCGTGTGAGTGCCTGGGACCCCTCGGGACCTCCTCCCCTGCGGAGCCCACCCTGATGGCACCCGTGTCTCCTCCCAGGGACTTTGACTCTGTGGACACCCAGGATGCCATTCGGATCCACCAGATGATGCTGGACACAGCAGAGCAGGAGCTGGGCATCCAGCCTGTCCTCTCCAGCACTGAGATGGCCACCATGACAGAGCCTGACCGCCTGGGCCTCATCACCTACCTCAGCCAGTTTTATGAAGCTTTCAAGACCTCACCAGGTGTGAGATTTTGGAGGTATTTGTCCCATCCTGAGCCCCACTGGGGCTGGTTGGGTCCTCCCCTCTTTGTAGGGTGCGTCCCACCAACATGGCCATGTCCTTCTGTGCAGAGGTAGAGGAGGTCAGCAAGAAACCACTGCCTCCCCACGGCACGCGAGGGGCCATCCTCTTCCTCAGCAAGCTGCAGAAGAGCCGGAACCTGACACACAAACGCACCCAGGTGAGGGACCCCACCCAGATCCTCCCGACACACCAAAACCCTGTCCCCCTCCCCAGCCTAGCCACCCCTTTTGCATCTGCAGGAAAGTGCCCAGAAGGATGCTGAGGCCAAGAAGAGCCGCAGGAACACTGAGGTGGGTCTGTCCCAGGCACCCTGAGGAGTGCCCTGCTGGGGTGCAGCTTTCCTGGGGGGAGAGTGGGGGGCTGACCCTGCCCCTCGGGTCACTCACAGCTGGACACGGGGCTGGCTGGAGACGCTCTGGACAGTGCCCATGAGCCGCTGCAACCCACTGTGACGGACCCAGGGCAGGTCAGTCCTCGTGTCACCCTGGGAGGGGGGGTTCAGCCGTGTAGGTGGCACTGGGGGAGGCAGCAGTGGCTGGCAGGGCTGAGCCAAGGGCTGGGACCAGGGCTACGCAAGCGCACGCCCACGGGTTCCCGGCTCCTCCCGGCTTGTTTCCTGACCCAACTGGTTTTCCAGAGCCAAGACTCCCTCACTGGTGCCAGCAAATCCAACCTGAGCACCCAGACCCGTCTCTGCAAGAGGGGCAAAACCCCCACCACACACCCATGGCTGCCAGCAAAGCCACGGGGCAGGGTGGGTGCCGGGACCCTGGTGCCACCCCAGCCTGTCCTCTCCCCCCACAGCTGCCGAGAGAGAGGACAGGGGAAAACAGCGATGCCTGCTACTTGTGTGGCCGCCGTGTGTACCTCCTGGAGCGAGCCAGCGCCGAGGGACGTTTCTTCCACCGCGGCTGCTTCCAGTGCCGGCAGTGCGGGGCCACGCTGCGCCTGGGCGACTACGCCTTCAACGAGGAGGACGGTGAGGCGGGTTTTGGGGAGAGGGGATGCTTGGGGCAGGACTTCTCCACCTTGCAGGTCATCACATGAATTTGCCCCCCAGGGAATTTTTACTGCTCACTTCACTACCCCAATCTACCCGGCGTGGACCTACCCCGGCATGAGGCCACAGCACCGCCTGATGGGGTAAATCACCCTAAATCACCTCGCTGAGGGAGGAAAGGCAGCATATGGAGGGGGATGCTTGGGCATGGCCCCATGCTGCATCACCCCTCTGCTCTGGCTCTGCCCTAGGATGCTGTTGCTGCCACCGACCCACCCTTGGATGCTGGGAGCCCATGTGTGTCCCCCAGGGAGGGGGTGCCCGGTCTCTTACAACCCACTCCAGCAGCTCCACAGCGAGGGGAAGAGCCTGGCCCAGTGGAGGATGCTGTGGATGCTGGTGATGTGGAGGAGCAGGAGCTGCTGGCACAGCCTGGGGGGGATGTGAGGGAGGAGGAGGGTCCTGGAGCAGAACCCCAGGGGTTGGCAGAGGAGGGTGAGGAGAGTGGAGGCAGGAGGAAGATCATCCTTACACCACTGGAGAAGCTCAGTCTGTCCACACTGAACCTCACCAGCGAAGCAGAGCCTGATCCTCCACTGAAGCCAGCTCGCCTGTGGCTCCAAGCAGTGCCTGAGGCGCTCCCTGCCCTGCAGCAGGGTCAAGGCTCCTGGAAGGTGGAGGAGGAACGTGACATGCAGAAAAGTAGGTGGTAGAAGCTGGAGTCTCCGGATGAGCCGAGCTCTCAGTCCCCTCAGGACCCTACTGTAACCTGATCTACCCCACATCTTGCCAACGAGGCACCAGCCTGAAAGGGCTCTTCTCTTGGGGCAGCTTTGGAGGAGAGTGACAGCGAGGAAGAGGAGGAGAAGGAGAAAGAGGAGGAAGGCACACATCTTGACATCATGGCAGAGTTGGTGAGGATTTTCCTGGAGTGGCAGTGGCCCCACCAGCTCAGGTGGTAGGTGGGGCTCTTGCTGGCATCTCCTCTCACAGAGGTATCAGGTGTGGCTCAGCCATGGCTGCCGAAGTGGGAGGTGCCTGGTGCAGGGACTGACCCCCTCTGCCCACGCCACCATCTCCTCACAGTGCCTGAACCTGGGGGAAGAGGATCTACCCCCCACCTGTGAGCACACAATGGCTCGCCGGGCCAGGGAAGCGCACATGAAGCGGTTCTGCAAAGCCCAGGTAACCCCCCCGGGGGAGAGCTGGTCCCCAGCACTGTCCCCTGTCCCCTCCCTGTGGCTGCTGGTGGCCGTGGGATGGCAGGTGCTGGCCCACAGGTGAGTGCTGCCCTTCCCTTGCAGGCCATCCAGAGACGGCTGGAGGAGATTGAGGTGACATTCCGGGAACTGGAGCAGGAAGGCATCAAAGTGGAGAAGTTACTCCGGGATGAGAATGGTAAGAGCAAGGTCGACGGACCACTGTGACCCCCGTGACGGGGGTTTGCACCCCCCTCACCATCTCCCTGTCCCACAGGCAGCCCGGCCAGCCAGCAGACACAGTGGACAAACCAGCTGCTGTACTTGGTCCAGAAGAAGAACAGTCTGATGACGGAGGAGTCGGACCTCATGATTGCGTAAGGCCTGGGGGATGCTCTCCAGCCACTGTGGGAGCTCAGCTCACCCCAGCCCCTCTCGAACCCAGAACTCGGCACACTCTTTCCCTCCCTGCAGGGTGCAGGAACTGAAGCTGGAGGAGCAGCAGCGGCAGCTTGACAAGAAGCTCCGGAGTTACATGAACAGAGAGGGTGAGTGCCAGTACTTGCCACGGGAGGGGGGTCCCTGTGCGTGGTGTGGGGAGCAGACCAGGGCTGTGGCCCACCCAGCCCTACTCTGGCCCCCTGCACCCACAGAAACCCTAAAGACAGCTGAGGACTGCAAGGCTGAGCAGGAGACCCTGGCACAGCTGCTGAAGGTGGTGAATGAGCGCAACCTCCTCATCCACATCCAGGAGGAGAAGCGGCTCAGTGAGCTGCAGGCCTGATCCACACAGCCCTTGGACCCGCTGCATCCTCCCCGGGGGGACAAGCAGTGTCTGTGTGTGTGCCTCCTGGTACAAGCATCATTCTGAGCTGCCTCTGTGATGGTGCTGATGCCTCAGCTGCTTGCAAGCACCAGCAGCTGCCACGGCGAATCCAGCTCCCTGCTTGCCAAAGCCTGTCACGGACGGGCCAGACCTGCCCACGTGGAGAGACACTGAGAGGCACCAGCTTTGGGGTGCAAAGAGGGCATTCTCACATGTGGCTGGATTGCCTTTGCCTTGTGCTTGCTTGAAAATAAGATTTGCAGGGGGCTCCAGAAGGGGGCTGCAGGGGTGCCCAGCAGCGAGGAAGTGACCGCAGCCACCACAGGCAGGTCACAGGGTAGGTGCCAAAGGTGTAGGGGCAGCATCAGGACAGGGCCCTGGAAGCTACCTTGGGACATCCCTTCCAGCTGAGGGCATCCATCCCAGCCCGGACTGTCCATCTCTTCAAGGGACATTTGGCTGTACAAGGGGGGCAGTGACAGACTGGGGTGATCCTGCACAGCTGCTTTTGTGTGCCATGTCCACGCTGTGCCCAGCTCTGCAGGAAACCAGGATCACAACCCCACCATCAGCCCCTTGGGGCACGGATGGGCATTTTGTCCAGCAGCTCCTCAGGGGATTGTGCCCAGGGCCTTCACTCTGTGATACCAAGTACAAGGGATGCCAGTGGCTATGTCCTCCTTGCCCCTTTCAGGTTTCCCCTGCTTGCCAATGCCACAATGGCCTTTGCACAGACCTAAGACCCCCCCCGAACCTCCCCAGAGTCTCCAGATGTTGCAGGGTGGCCTCTGTGGCTGAATGGATCTTGCAGCAGCCCCAGATATGTTGGGGACAGGGGTTCCCAGCATGGGTTCTTCTGTTAGCAATACCCCCCTGTGTTCAGCCCTTATCCTACCATTCCCCTCAGTGTTTCCTCCAGCCCTCCCTTGTGGGAGGGAGCCCTACCATCCTGTTGCAACCCCCTTCTTTCTAATAAAGTCCCCTGACCCAGCATCAAGGGCTAAAATACTGCCTTTATTTTCTATCTGAGTCAAATCTGGTTGTTAGAGCAGTCACCAGCATTCCACCCCAGGCATGGGGAGCCTGAGCCTTTTAAGTCTCCCAGCCAGGCCAGCACGTCCCTCCAGGTACAAAGGTATTTTAAAAAGCAATAAAACCCCACCTCCATCGTAGTTCCCACAAGGGCCAGTGCAACGAATCTACTCCCAAAATCTTAATTTCTCTCAGAGGCAGATGTCAAACCTGCACTGCTGCACTGCTGCCAGAAGTCAGCTAAAAAAAGGATATAAAAAAGGGACACAGTGGGGCTGGGGGGATATTGTGGGACACCCACAGCCTCGGTTCAGCCGTCACTGGGACGTTCCTGCAGCGTCCGCAGCACCATCCGCATCTGCTCCTCGGTGCTGTGCAGCATCTTCACCTCCATGGTGTGGAACAGGTGGAGACCAGTGGCAAGGAGGAGAATGCCGATGGCAAGGCAGGCCAGCAGGCAGAAGGAGAGCTTGGGGAAGGGCTGCCCGGCGCCCAGCCCTGCCAGCACGCCCAGCGCAGCCGTGGCTTGGAGCAGCAGCAGCAGCAGGGCCAGCAGGGCCATCCTGCCCGAGGAGTAGCGCTGCCGCTGCGCCGCCCGCAGCCCCACGCCCACCTCTGTCCGTGCCTCTGTCACCACATCTGCCAGCAGGGGCTCTGCGGACACAAGGGGCCTCAGCAGGGTGGGACCCCCCCTATACCACTCCTAAACCCCACCTTTTTCCCATCCCCACGTGCTGCCCTATTCATGCACCCCTCCACAAGCACCACCCCAAAGGATGCCCTACACAAGGGGAAACATCCCCAAAAAACTCCATCCAACTGCATCAATGCATCCACCAGCCCTCCCAGCACGTGGTGGACGCTGCAGCAGCCCCCCAACTTACCAGCAGTGGTGAGGGTGGCACCCGCAGCCCGGCCCCGCTTCTGGATGTGCAGTGTTGCCATCACAGCTTCGTGGTCTGAGAAGGGGACGTCCCTGCCCGGGGCTGCCCCTGTGGTGGTCTTCAGCTCTTCACACTTTACCACGAAGCTGGAGGTGGCCTGCACGAGGGTGCAGGGGGGTCACACCAGCGCCTCAGCCTCCCCACTCACAGCTGGTGGCCAAGGGTCCCCCGTTACCTTGTAGAGGATGTAATCGATGCGGATACCCAGCGGGAAGGGCAGCAGCTCCGATTTGTCAGTGAAGCAGTTGTTGGGGACAAGGGTACAACCGTCCTCACAGCCCTGACACAAACACTTTGGTTGGTCAGGGCCTCTTGGTTTGCCCCGGGACCTCACCCAGCTCCTGCCGCTCACCTCAAAGTGTGCAGCCTCAGCAAAGGCATCCTGCAGCCCCGTCCAGCCCCGCAGCAGCCGGATGCCCACATCTTCGGGGTGCATGTTCAGGTCCCCTCCCAGCAGCACCACATCAGCCGCCTTGGAGGTGTGTCTGAGGGGACAAGGCTGGCTGATCTCCCACCCCTGCCCCGCACCAGACCGCAGGGACTGGGACCCGCCCAGTGCTTCTCAACCTTACTCCTGACTGGGACTGGTGCAGCTGGGAGCTCTGCAGTGCAAGACCAGGGGCAGGGGTGACTGCACATCTCCTGGGGACCTGCAATTGGGGACCCTGTGGGGCACCCCTTGGCTGCTCACCGGATGAACTGTGCCAGCTCCCAGGCCTGCACCACGCGGTGGGGCAGGTAGGCGTCCTTCTCCCGGCAGTACTCGGCGTGCAGCTGGTGAGAGCAGGGGAGCAAAGAGGCTGACTCCCATGCCAATGCCTGCCTTGCTCCCAGGCTCCTGCAAACCTACCCGACCTCTCTAGACAGTCCCCGTAGGGTCTGGCCAACACCTCTGTCTTTATCTCATCCCCCTGGGGACAGTCTGGGATGCTTACCCACTGCACAGCCGGATTGGGTGTCCCTGCCCCCTGTCCCTGAGCAATATTTTATTAAATCAGTGCGTAGTCCAGGACAGAGGGTGAAGAGCAGTGGTTAAAGCAAGCAGGCAGCAAAGGAGTGGCACGGTCATTCATCCCCTTCCTCCCCATCGTCCCCCCCAGTGCTGGGTCCTTCCCTGGGATGCTCACGTGGGTGACATAGATGTTGAAGATGATCCCTGAGATCTTAATGATGACAAGGCCGACGGACTTGCCGCAAAACCAATCCCCATGCTGGAGCTGCCAGAGGGGAAGAAGAGCAGGCTGGGGTCACTGAGGCTCCATGGGGATGGACACAGTGGTGCCATATGCCTCCTGCCCCACTTACCATGTAGGGGTACCCGTTCAGCGAGTACTGGTAGAGAAGTGTGTCCAGAATGGGGAACCTGGAGAAAACGCAGAGGCCGCTGCCTATCACCCCACTGCAGGAGGGGAAAAGCACAGTGAGGAAGTGTGGTCCACAAAACCTCTGCCTCCCTCCAGCCCCAACCCAGGAGGGCTCCACAGGTGCCTGGGTCCTAGTGTGCTCCTGTGAGCATCCCACTCTCCAGGCATGGGGTCTCCCACAGTGACAGAGGTGACCTACAGTACCTGCACCAGTCTCTACATGTGTCAAACACAGGGCATGGCACAGGGCACGGCACAGCCCTGCCCACTGCCCCACAGACAGCCCGGGGGGGCTGGCCTTGTCCTTCTCACCTGCGGAAGTAATGAGAGAAGGGGTAACAGCCTCGTAGTTTCACATTCAAGTCACTGTAGTCCCGTTCACTCCACACCTGGAGAACAGTGGGATGGGCTGAGAACAGTCACGCTCTCCTCCCACACTGGGAATGGGCACACTGGGCTCACAAACTACCCTCACCTCCTGGAGGAGCACCAGATCAAAGTCCTCCTGGCGCAGCATGTCCCCAATGAGCCGGATGCGTTCCTGCCGCCGCTTGCTCAGGTAGCGAATGGCCCTGCCGGAGAGGGGGGACAGTCACGGCCTGGTGGGGACGGGGTGACGGGGGCTGTCAGGGCACAGCACGACGCCAAACGGGGGAGAGAGGGCTCCAGTACCAGTGCAAGCAGGATGCAGATGGGAAAGGCTATGCGAGGCCATTCGGATAAGAGGGATAATGCAGGGAGGCTGTTTGGGGACAGCCTCTCCTACCTGCAGAACTGAGGCAGCTCATCCTTGCTTGGGGTGCAAATGGGGGACCTTTTCTGGGGTTAACAGGCACAGAGGGGACTGGAGGCACTACCCAGTCAAGCACCTCATAATCCTCTGGGGCTGGGAGAGTGGTGTGACTCCAAAATGAAGGGGACACAAAGATAACCCCAAAGTGGGACCCCTCTCCCAGTGTGGTGTCCCCGTCCCCACCCATGCAGCCCGACACAGCCCTGCTGAACACTGGACTCACCAGCAGTTGAGGTCAAAGACACGAAGGCGCAGGGCGGGATCACCCTCCATCACTTGCTGGATTTTGCAGGGGCCAGAGGGCAACGCTGGGCAGGGGGAGATCCTGCAGGGTGCAGGCTGGGGGGACAGCCCCGGGGAGCCGGCAGAGGGTGCAGGACAGAGCCAGGGATCCGGGCTGGCGTGGCAGAAGGGCTGAGCCAAGGCAAAGGCCAGGAAGGAGGAGTGCTCAGGATGCTCCAGCCTGCCCCGGGCCTGTTCCCTCCCATCCTGTGTACAAGGCCCACCCCAAACCCCAACTTGCCCCCACAAAGGGATCCATGTACCCTGACCACCATGTGACCCTCCATCCAGTCAGTTTGGACACCGGTGGGTCAGGGTACAGGGCTCAACCCCTCTGTCTGTCAGGGAGTTGTGTTCCAGGATGGACTTTCACCCTGGTTTCAAAACGGAACCGCAGAGCACAAGCATGGGACAACCCCATACACCTCCCCACTCGGGAAACCCATGCATCCCTTTGGAGACTCCAAACCCCGGAGGAGCCCGCAGCTCCCTAAGCTGCTCCAGCGCTCTCCCAGCCCCCGCTTCTCTCCCGCCTGACCCCGTCAGATTATCCACTTTCCGGTTTAGAAGCGAAAAAGAGAAGCCCGGGGGCTCCACGATGGCGCTGCGGGCGGGAGCCGAGCTCTGCCAGCTCCGGCGGCGTTACCGAGCTGCTCAGCCCGTTCTGCGCGCTGAGAATAAATAAATACCGGCGTCTCCTACCAAGGCTGAGCCCTCCGAGCCGCTCTCCGCTCCCAGCTCCCCGAGGGACGGGCGGGCGGCGCGACAGCAGCGGGACGGGGGAGCGGCAACAGGCGGAGCGGGGCAACAACAGGCGGAGCGGGGCAACAACAGGCGGAGCGGGGCAACAACAGGCGGAGCGGGGCGGCAACAGCCGGAGCGGGGCAACAGGCGGAGCGGGGCAACAGGCGGAGCAGGGCAACAGGCGGAGCGGGGACGGGAGCGGAATAACAGGAGAAACGGGGCGCAGAGCGGACCTGGAGCGGGCCAGCGGCGGCGGGACTGCGGGGACTGCGGGGACTGCGAGGACTGCGGGTCCCGGCAGGCAGCGGAGCGGAAGGGGAAGGGCCG
>JAWWES010000076.1:4370511-4381857 GCA_035583135.1 Lophotriccus pileatus
GGCGGGGCGCGGGCGCGGGCGGGGGCGGGGCGGGGGGCGGGGCGGGGCGGGGGGCGGAGCGACGGGGCGGAGCGGGGGGCTCTGGGGTTCGAGTTCCTCGCAGAAAGCAGCCCGTGTTAAAATGCGCCATCTCTGTTCCCTGTGTGGGACCGGGCGTGTGTACCGAACAGCCGAGGCTGGCTGGTGGGACAGACCAGCCCTCTGCCACCTGCTGCTGGCGTGGGCGGGAATGCGGCCCCTAAAACGTGTCCCTGAACCCAGCGATGCTGCCGGGAATTGCAGGGAAGCCTCTGCCGTGGGGTTGGCCGACCTTTCCCCAGCAAACCCTGCACCAGTGATTCAAATCAGAGCAAAATACAGCTGCGTGTGGTATCCTGGTGCCGGGAGAGGGGGTCCCGGGAGAAACGTTACCCGGTCATGGGGTTTCATGGGACATAGAAGCTTTCATAGTCCTGGTTGTTGAAGAAAACCCCAAGAAATAAAACATTAACTTCAGAAGCACTTGAGCCAACCCATGATCAAATAATTTTAATATTTTTTTTAGCAGACTGTAGTTTTCTGGAGCTCCACAGTCTCCTCTCTTTGAAGTTGGACAGATACAGTAAACACAACAAATATATGATACAACCCATCACAGCTGGATTAAAAAAAAATACACAAAAAATATAATACATAAAAAATTGGATTTTTAACATTGTGGACTGACACAGCTCTAAAAATGGTGACTGTAACCCTGGTAAGCTTTACAAAGTCTTTAAAAAAATAAAACAGTACTTCATGTGAAATTCATAAATACACTGGAGGAGAACAGAGGGGCAGGGGGAGTTGAGAAAGCGTCTCTGGGATCCTGGCTAAACCCCGGCCAGGGCTGCTGGGGGTGCCTGGGGTGTGGGTGCACACCCTGGGGCTCAGTGCAGGCGGGATGGAGGGATACAGGGATAGAGGGAGGGGTGGAGGCACAAACCAGTCCAGTTAATGAAGAGCTTCGTCCCTGGTTGGGGATGGGAGTGAGGCACACCTGTGTTCTATGGTGGGGGAGTTTTGAGTTTTCATTCCCAAAGTTTTAGATCAGTGAGTGAAACGGAAGAGAAAAAAAAAGAAAAAAGAACAAAACAACAAACACGCTACATATGAGAACTCAGCCAGGCAGCCCTGGCACAGCACTGGGGTAGGATGCCACTGCCTTGCCTTGGATTTTTCCCTCTCTTACCACACTGCTCCATCTGCCCCATTCACTGCAGCTGCCTAAGTCCAGTCCCCTCACTGAGCCCTCAGCTGGGCACGGGGCCAGGATGGCTCTGCCCTGTCCCACAGGGATGGGTGTCTTCTCCCAGCAGCAAGAGGTCAAAGTCCCTATGCCTCACCAGACATGGCATCAGAGTGGCAGCCAAAGCACTTTCCTGGGCTCTGAGGCTGCTCCTGCTCCTTTGCACCTGGCATTGAGCCTAAACCTGCCCCGTCTTCCCATCCTGGGCCTCAGCCCCCCTCAAACCACTCCTGCTCCCCTGCAGCACTGATCTCTGCATCTCCTGCCACCCTCACTCCCCTGCCAACACGAAAAACCCATCCAGACCTGGCCACCTCGGGCTCCCTGTCCCCCTGCCAGCCTCCTGCCACCTTGCTCCCTGCCACCTTGTCTCTCTGTGCCCCTCCTGCACCTCGAGGATGCTCTTCCCAGCCTCTTTCCTTGCAGTTGCAGCCTCAGGACTGGGCACGCTGCCTTGGCTTACCTTGGGCTGCAGCCACAAAAATACCTCCAAGCAGACCCAGTCCCTTATCCTGGCACCCCTCCTGTTCTCTGTCCCCTTTCTGTCTCTGTCCTCTCTGTCCTAAACCCTGTCCACTGACAGCCTGGCCCTGCGTTGCTCAATGTGTTTCCCCTGTACGAGCCACCCCTCTGGCCACTTCCCAGAGGATGCAGGCAAGTGGACAGAGCAATCCACAACAGTCAACACAGAAAAAAGGCAAAAAAGGTGAAGAAGAAAGAACCAAAACAAGGAAAATGTATATATGTAAAGTAAATCAGGCAAATCTGCTCTCTCCTCATGAATCCTCAGCAAGTGACCACAGCGGGGACATTGAGCCTGGACCACCCTCAGGTGCTATCCTTGAAAGTGCACACAGAGCTCAGGGGATCCCACACAAAAACCAGCCAGGAATGAAAACAGCCTAAGCCTTCCCTACACAAGCCACTCCCCATGCCTGGCAGTTCTGCTATTGCCTCCAACCCAGCAAACTCTGCTGTCACCTCTGCTGGTCACCAGCATGGCATGGGGCAAAGTCCCAGGCACTGCAGAGAATCATCATCCTGATTACAAGCACGGTGTCCTTTTAAAAAGTATTAAAAAACACTTTAACTTAAAAAAAGGGGAAAAAAAGAGCCATAAAAAACCATGGTTTGCATTGTCGATGCCCTCCTGCCTTCACTGCCACTGGTTCCCAGTGCCCCAACTGCGCCCAGAGAAGCCTCCTGGCTGCCAGTCTCAGGGAGGCAGCAGCGTCCCCCCCCTCCACTCTGCACTGCCCTTCCCTGCTCCTGCCTTGCACAGCCGTCCCCAGGTCCCCACTGCCACCTGGGCTCGGCCAAGCTGTGCCAGTGACGCTGCTGCTGCCATGCCAGTCAGTTTTGGACCAGACCTGGGGCAATGCCCCCTCCTCCAGCCCATCTGTGCTCCCTTCCTCTCCACTTCTCCACCAGGACCACTTCTGAGTGAGGGCAGGGGTGAAAGGAAGGGTCGTTCTCTGCTCCAACATCCTGCTGGTGATGGCACGATGGGATCCTGGCCTTTATCAGCAACACCACGGACCGGTCTCTCCCCATCCAGCACCAGATGTAGGTTTCCTTTCTGCCTATGTTTCTTTTCCCATTCTTCATTTTTTTTGTGGGTTTTTTTTTTTTTTGGGTTTTTTCCATTTATTAAAAAAAGAAGAAACTGTTCCTAAGTAGAAAACATCTGCAATCACAAGTCAGTCTTTTTTGGCTATTGTTGTTCTTCCTTCTCCTCCTCTCTTCAGATGACTTCTCACAAGGCAACAGGCACAGGCCCCCTCCCTCCCCTGCACGCCCCTTGTGCCCCTGCCTGTCCCCGAGTGCCCCTAGTCCTTGACCAACTTGTACACGTGGTGCTGGGCGCCGTGCTCGCTGGTGGAGACCTCGAAAACAAAGGCAATGCAGAGCAAGGTTTCCTGGGTATCCCTGTTCGTAACAACCTGTAGCAGAGCAGAGCATGTTAGGGGAGTGCTGCGGGCAGATGCAGTTATTCAGGGTTGCATGGGCTCAGCCACTTTGCACCATGAAAAGTTTGTTACCCCTTATTTGTAGGGTCGCACAGGCACTGGCAAAGTCAATTTAATTGCAGTCAATAATTACTGCCTGATTTTGGGGACTGGGGAGGGCACAGGCTCAGGAACAGCCTGAATTGCACCACCAAAAATTTGCTACCTGTTGTTTGGGTGAGGGTTGCATGGGCTCAGGCACAGCCACTGCATTTGCACCACAGGAAATTGCTACCCATTGGGGAAGGCAAATAGGCTCAGGCACAGCCTATTTAGTTGCACCATAAAAAATTTGCTCCCGTTATCTGGGAGACTTGTCCAGGCTCAGGCATAGCCACTTTGTTTGCACTATCAAGATCTGCTCCCTGGAAGTCAGGGCTGTGTGAGCTAAGCACAGCCAGGAGTATCTGAGCTGCTGGAGCACCTGCCCAGGGCCGGCAGGGCCAGTGCGAGTGCGGGCTCCACACTTGTGGTGGGAAACATCCCCTGGAAAAGGAGTGGAGGTACCTGCAGGATGGTGAAATTCTCCAGGACACTGTTCATCATGTACTTCTCTGGGAGGTGCTTGAGTTTGTGGATGAAGTTGATCATGTACTCGCACATGGGAGACCGGTGGATGCGGTAGACGAACCGTCCGTTCTCCAGACGCGCATACTCCGTCTGCAGGGGACAGCCAGGGAGAGCCGCTGTTGCATGGGACGTAGGCATGGGCAGGTGGTGGCCAGCTGGGACACTGTTATGTCCTCTCTGCTCCACCCGTGGACAGGTATGAAGCCACATGTCCTACACCAAGCTCTGGGGCTTTCTCCATCCCAGGACCCGCTGTGGACCAATTCCTACTCCTTCCTGATGCAGCAGGGCATGGAACTCACCTCCACTTTCTCCACGACCTGCTTCCCAAAGGAGCACACCTTGGTGGATACTGTGATGGTCATGTTCTCTGCACTGCTGTACTGGCTGCTGACACCATAGAAGGTCCCTGGCCCGTCCTGGATCGTGCTGTTCAGATCAGCCTGGAGAGATGAGGGGAGAGAGGGTCCCATTAGGCACCACCACACCCAGCTCTCGATGGGGACAGGAGACACCAGCTTTCATGCTGGCAGGGGGCCCAACCTGCAACAAGCCCGTGGCTCAAGGATGGCCCTTCCCATCCTAATCCTCCCAGCGTCATACCCAAAACTTGACGAGAAAGAAGGAGTTCTGGGGCCCACGCTCATAGAGTTCCTTGAGGCCACCTTTCTTCTCAGGAAACTTGTCATAGATCTGGCGGATGTCCACGGCCTCCAGCAGCGGGTCGCTATACGAGGGGTTCGTCTGGCCAATGTGCACAAAGAGGTGTTTGCTGTACTGTAGGGACCGGGGACACCAGAATGAGAGGTCAGGCGAAAGCAAGATGCCACCAGGCACAGGTGTGTGTGCCATGCCCCACAGGCGGGGGGGATATGGAGGGGACTGTTACCGTCTCGGCATCCCGCGGCACCTCCATGAAGGCCGAGTACTCCAGCAGCCGGAGCTTGGCGGAGGCGATGGTGCGGTCCTGCCAGACAGGCACGGCCGAGGCAGCTGGTGGGAGTGGAGCCAAGGGCTCATAACCTGGGGCAGGGGGAATGACATGGGGATGGGGGACAGCTGCGAGCACGGATGAGTCCCCCCTGAAATGCCACGGTGCTGCTGTCCTCATGCATTCCCCACTCTCTCTTATCTCCCAGCATGGGGGTTTTCCCACAGGGTGGCTAAAACATGGGAGTGTCCTACTTCTGAGTGGAAAGGGACTGGAGGGGACCCAGCCGGGAGCAGCAGGATCCTGCTCACTGCAGGGCTTTTTGCCAGGTTTAAACTCTGGCTTTTCCCCCATCAGGGCTGGGGAGGAGCCTCAGATGGGTAGCACCATGGGTGGGAGGGGACGGGACAAATATGACCTGGCAGGGGCGCACAGGGTTCCCTGCAAGGGGACAAGGACATGACTTACTGGCTAGTGATGGAGGCATGGGTGGCTGGATGGGGTAAGCTGGTTGTGCAAACGGTTTAATGCTGGAAAGCAAAGAGCATCATCAGGTTACCAAGCCTGGGATGCCCCACTCCCTTGCCAAGGTGGGGTCCTGCCTGGTGCCAGGTAGTGGAGGGGTTTCATACTTACTCCTGAGAGGGTCCAGGCTGTCCTGGGATAGGCCCACTCCAAAACTGGGGAAGTAGCACAGGGAAAAGTCAGCAGCTTCTGACTTTCCGCCCCAGCCAAGTTCCCCTCACCTGCTGCAAAGAGCAGGGAGCCCCCATTTCCCATCTGCGCTGCCACCGTGGCTGCGGGTGGCTGTCCATCACCCCCCGTCCTGTGGGGCTCATGCACAGCGATCCGTGCCCCCCCTGCCCTGGGGGGTCCCTGTATGGAGGAGCAGGGAGTTGTGCTCACCCTGGGGGCAGCAGAGAAGACGGCCTGAGGAAGAGGAGGTGGGGGGCTGAGCTTGTTCTGCAGGACGCTGGCTGACACGATCTGCGCCGAGGACATGGAAGCCATGCTCTGCAGAGCTTTATCCTTCGAGACCTGGTCCTGGAGGCAACAGGGAGGACAGGAGGGTAGTGGAGGTTACAGGGACAGACTGAGCTCCCTCAATCCAATTGTGCCTGACAGGTTTTGCAAAGCTAGGAGCCAGCCCTGCAGCCTGGCCGAGGGGTGAGGGCAGAGGGATCCCCCCACACCTCTCTCAAATGTACCCATCTTAATTAACATTTAAAGCTTGAAAGTGTTCCCTGGGCAAAAGCTGACGGGTCTGGAAGATGTGCATCCCCCTTCCCAGCCCCTGTCGCCCCCCTCCCTTGGGTTTAGCCCCTCCCTGGAAGAGGGCAAAAGGCAGTGGGGAACAAAAGGCATTTCAGACTCAAGTTCAACTTACCAAGTTCATGGCCTGTCCACAAAAGAAAGGAAAAAAAAAGGTTAGAGTGTCATAGGAGCCTATGGGTACTGTGTGCACCTCCCCATAAGTCAGGTATCCCCAACCCCAGCTCATCATGGCATCACACAGATTTGGGGTCAACCTGGCTGGTCACGAGGGGATGCACACGGTGGCCATTTACGCTTCGGCTTAATCCCACCAGGAACAGGATGCCAAAGTCCCCAACTATTTTATGGGGTCACTGAGGTGAGCCAGGCCTATGCCTCTCTTGCTTCTTTAATAACCTCTACAACTTCTTCAGGGGCCCTCAACGCTTGCCAGGGCTCAGAGAGAAAGAGCTGCCAGCTCCTGCCCTGACTGGCAAAGGGCACCTGCACCTGCTGTGTGTGCATTTACACAGGAGACCAATTTTTTTTCCTTTTCCCTTTTGCTCTGGAGGTCACAGCACTGCTGGGCAGGAGCACAGGGCTCAAGGGCTCCCAGGTATTGCCTGGGGCAAGGCTGCTCCTCCACTTGCATTGACAGGACATGTGCATGCTGGTCCCAGTGCACACCCTCTGCTTTTCTTCTGGAGCTTCCCCAGGGATCAATGCTTCATTTATTTTCACCTGGAGTAGGGTGGGAGCACAGGCATGCAGCCACACGCCAGGAGCATGAACACACACATGACTGCAGCTCAAAAATACAGATACTGCTCATGAAAGGGAGTTTCCATCCCACAGTGCTGGGTGAGGGCAGAGGGCTGCCTGCACCAATCTTGGGAGAGAATGTTTTGTATCTCCAGGGTATTGCTCAGGGGGATCTCTGTCCTGGCTGTTCCCTGCTGAAATCCTGCAGGGAGCATGCCTGGGGATGGAGAGCACAACTGTGGACACGGGCCTCCAACCCTGGACCCCAGGTTTGGCAGAGTGCTGCCTCCAGCTCTCTCTTTGCCCTGCACTGTGCTGTGCAGCAAGGAAAGTTATTCATTCTATTTTATGTTATGTTGTTGTAAAGGCTTCTGCTCTTGCTGCCCCTCCTGCCCCCCTCACCTCCCTGACTGCCCTTCTTGGGAGCTGGGTTTAAGATATACAGGTGCAGAGGAGCCTCCCAAAATAGTTTCAGATGCCATCTCCTGGCTTCTCCCAGAAGATCAAATCCTCCTGGGCTGTGGGAGCCCTCTTGCCACCTCAGTCATGGGGCACTGGGGTCCCTGCTGAAGGGCTTTGGAGGGCACAGCTTGGTAAGCTCCCGGGCAGCATGAGCTGGAGCTTGTTAAAGGACAAAAAAGCTTATTTGAGGACAAAAATGCCAGCTCCAGCTCTGATGGTGGCCCTCGCCCTCAACTCTGTGGCCCCTGCTGCCAGCCTCAGTGCTGGAGATGGACACAGCACCCAAGGCGGGGGGGCTGGTGATGTTTTTGGGACCTCAAGGTCAGTGGGCTGAAAGGTTTTCTGGGCTCCCACACACCCAGCAAGGCAGGAGGTCACCCGTGGAGATGCCCAGGGAGACGTTCCCTGGTGTGATGGTACAGGGACATCCAGGCACATCCCAGGAGCTGGCTGTCCCCAGTGGGCAGTCATGCAGTGGGGACCACTCTGCCCCCCACCTTGCACCGTGTGTGTCCAACCCAAACAGGGATCCATTGGGGATGTCCCCGAGCCTGTCTACGCCCCCCATCATCACCCTCCCCACTGCCACCACAAAGCTTGGTGGGAATGGTTATGGAAGGATTAGTTGGGCTCCAGTCAGGAGGAAAGAAGGAAGGAAAGAAAAGCCAACCAGAGAAGAGAGAGAGGATGATCCAGTTTTTCCTCACTTGGCTCCCTTGGCTCCTGGAACCACGGGCTGTCCTGACACCGCTGTGCCTCCCTTCCCAGCAGCACGGCCCCATCTGGACCTGCTGCCACGCACATCCCTGAGGTGCCCCTGGGATGTGCATCCCTGAGTACACCATACTCCCATCCTGGTGTCTCACAAGCCACTGGGTTGGCAGCCTGCAGGGAGCCCCGTGACACCCCTGCTTCTGCCCACATCCCACCGGCAGCTGTCCTGAGCAGGGTCAGGTCTGGGGAGGGGAGTGGCCCTTTGCATACCTTGCTTAAACCTCACTTTGCTTCGTTGGCTGCTCTGGGGAGTCCTTCCCCTCCTGGGAGAACCCCTGATGGCCCAAAAGAGGGGGCAGCCCTCATACATCACTGGAGGAGGGTTTAAACCCGCGTTTCCCCATGGCAGTCCTTGCCTGGGTGAAAAGAGGGGATTTGGAACACAAATTCACCCTCCTGAAGGAAAGGGAAGGGCTCTGTTGCCCCTCCTTGCACTTCTCTCTGGGCATCCCACAATGATGCCTGTAAAGACCATCTGGTCCTAGAAGCCAAGTGAGCAGGAAGAAAAATAAAACACCAAAAGGAAAGGTAATACAGGGAAGCAAGCAGCACACTGCAGAGCCGAGGGTGTTAGTCGTCAGCAGGCGGGGCACCAGCGAGGCGGGGGACGCGTACCTTCAGCTTGGACTGAATCTCACGAGATTTCCGTCGGGCAAGAACCTGCAAGTGGCTAGAGACCTGCAGAAAGAGAGCAGAAGGAGAGGGGGAACAGCAGAGCCGTCAACCAGAGGAAAGGAGGAGGAAGGAGAGGGGCTGCCCATGCTCACAGAGACACCGCTGCAGACACCTGGGCAAGGGCGTCAACGTACCTTGATGCCAACCTGGTACTCCCGCACCTTCTTCCGAGCTAGAACCTGTATGTGGCTGGACACCTAGCGCCCGCCACGCCGTTCGGAAAGGAAAACACAGAGAACGTGAAGATGTGCTCCCCTGCAGGGTGGGATGCTGTCCCCAGGGAAGGGAGTGTGGAGAAATGAGGGAGCGCTTTTTGCTGCCAGGGTGATGCTTCTGGAGATGCTGAGGGTCCTGCACCTGCCACGAGCTGGAGGAAGGAAAATTGAGGGGGACCCTGGTGCTGCACTGGTTGATGCTTGTTTGTGCCCCCCTGACTGGGGTGAAGCTCCTTGGAGTAAAGCTGCTGCAGTTGAGGGGGTCAATATTTACCATCTCTTGAAGACAGACAGACCCTGCGAGCCCCTGCGAGCACAAGAACCCGAGGATACAGCCTCGCAGGTTTGGGGTGCCCCTAGGTTAATTGGCAGGGGCTGTGGTGGGACTGCCAGTTCTAAATTTATCCAGGAGGGACTGGCTCACTGCCCCAAGGCTCCTGCTGATTTTGCAGGTGGGAAAGGTGAGAAAGTGTTTTTTTTGTGTCTAGGTCCCTGTAGGAGGATTCAAAGAGAAGGGGCTGATGTCCAGGCAGGAAAGGCGCAGCATGGCTGGGGTGCCGCCCTGAGCCACAGGCAGGGTGTGTCCAGCAACCCACCAGGCTTTGGGGCTGATTTTAGGAAGAACCTTCTCACACCAGTGCCAGTCTGTCCAAGAACAGACACAGGGCTGTCCAGGACACGAGTGCACAGAGGGATCAATGCCATGTCCGCTCTCCCCTGTGTTTTTCCTGAGTCCCTCCAGAGCATTGCATCCTTCCCCAATGGAGGGGGGGCTGAGCTATGTCTTTAAGCCAAAAATAAAACGCTGCTTGGCACTGGTCTAAACACAAGGACAGTGGCCAGACTGTGATCCCTCTCCCTCCAGCCTAAGTCCTGGAGGAATGTCACCGCCAGTGCCTTGGGACCAATGTTCCTCTCTTGCTGAACTCATGGCACAGGGCAGTTCCAGCTCAAGTGTCCCGAACCCATCCATCTCCCTGTGGTGGGAGATGCTCCCCAGCATCCAAGGCTGCTGGTTCTGCCAGTTCTGCCACAGGACGGATGGCTTGGCTCCTGGCTAGGGGCCACCATGGAGGGGAGAGAAGAGCTACTGGATGTGTGACAAACAGACATGTCCCACTGAGGGCTGCAGCAGCCTGGTCCTCAGACAGGTTTGGTGTGTTGAGGGCTCCAGGGATGAGTGTGACCACTGTGTGCTCCCTGCCCTGTCAGCACCCCTTGTCTGCCCCAGCATCCAACAGTGCAGGGCAGCAATGTCGGGGAAAGGGTTCTGTGGTACCTCTGGCCCCACCAGGACTAGCACCGCAGCCCTGCACAGCCAGTCCCTGGATCCCTGGCTGAGTTGGGGATGCCTTGGTCTCAGCCTGGGGGTGCCTTCGCTGTGGCATCTGGCAGAAGTGGTAAAAAGCCTGGCACAGGGCAGAGGTAGGAACAGTCTCCAGGAGGACCAGCAAAGATCCATGCCGACACACACAGACACACACACTGCCTGGATTATGATGGCTCCTGCCACCCATGGGGTGACCCCAACCAGGCAGGGGGCTGGGTGCTGCCTGCTCCTACAAGCCCAACTTCAGGGCATCCTGGGAGAGAGCAAACCCGAGGGGCTTTGTGCTCACAGGCGAAGCTCCTCACAGAGGATGGGGGACCTGCTGGCAGCAACGGTGGCTCCTGGAGGGGACACGGAGGACAGGCGATGCAGGCGGAAAACCCGCTCCCCCTCCGGCTTACCTGGCACCCCCTCCTGCCCCACCCTGAGCTCACCCCAGGAGAAACAGCAGAGCAAAGCCTCACCTGCTTCCTCGTCCGCGTCTTTCCCGTTCGCAGCTTGATGTACCGGGCGATCAGCTCGTTACGACCTGCCGGCACAGCCACGAGTCAGCCCCGGCCAGCGAGGGTCGGGGGCAGCAGCCCCGGCAGCGCCCGCGGCCCCCCCGGCCGGGCTCGGGGGGCGCTGCCGGGAGGTGGCGCTGCCGGGCCAGGGTCGGGCTCGGGGGCAGCGCTCCCACCTTGTGCCCCCCGCCCACCGGCCCTGCCAGCCCCGCACGCGGGGGCTTAGAGGGAGGGGACAGTCACCAAGGTCTACAGCGCTGTCCCCAATCCCAATCCCCAAAACCCATCCCAGCTGGAGCGCCCTCGGAGCCGATGAACCCACTCCCCGCAGTCCTGCCCGCAGGGGTCGCGAGCTGCTCCCCCAACACTCCGCTTCCCGTTTGCAAGCCCTGCTGGCCTTTCCACCAGTATTTCCTAACGTCCTGGTCTAATTCGAAGCAGAAGTTGCTTTTGTGCCACATTTCAGGGGCCAGCTGTGGCCAATCTACGTTCAAACGTCAGAGCAGCTGGGAGCTTTCTTCTCCCGGTCCCGGCCCCCCCGGCCCCCGCCGCCCCCCCCCCCGCCCCCCCCGCCCGGGGGCGGCCAGGCCCGCC
>JAWWES010000076.1:4381867-4396127 GCA_035583135.1 Lophotriccus pileatus
TCCATCCCGGTCCATCCCGCAGCGCATCCGCAGGGCTGCAGCGCCCCCTGCCGGCCCCCCCGGCCCCCCCCCCCCCCCCCCCGCGCCCCCCACGCACGGGGGAGGCCAGGCACGCCAGATTTATTTTAATGGACCAGATGGTCGCGGTTGGAACTTGTCGAAATGCCCTTGGAGCGGGTTTCAGCTTTAAAAGAATAAAAAAATCCCTTAAAAAAAAATACGCTCCCCTCTCCTCTTCCACTCCAACTGGCCCCCTCCCAGCCCCACAGCAACTGGACCCTCCTGGGGACACACACACATGAGGACAGACAGGGCCAGGTGCCACGCAGGGATGGCTGCACCCTGAGGTGCCCACACCAGGCAGGAGCTAGTGGGTGGATGGCAATGGGGGTACTCCTTGCACAGCCAGCGTGGCACCCTAGCACTGAGCACAGCTCCCATCCCTCCAGCCTCCCAGCCCGTTTGGGTGCTCGGCCTCATTAGCACCTAACAAGGCCAGGTCCTCAAGCGTGCCCAGGTGAGGCGATGCCCACAGCAAGATGCTGACAAGGGGTGTGGGTAAAAGGGACTCTGGTGCTGAGCTCCAGCTTGGGTGTACACCTTCACTGAGCACCACAGCATCACCCTTTGCATGCCCTGCTCCTGAGTCCCACCCTGTCCCTCCCATACCCTGCCTGTGGGAAAGAAATGTGGGGAAAAAATATGGGAAAGAAATGTCGGTGCCTTCATGGACCCAGTGGGGCAGTGCCAGCCCAGCACCTAGAGCCCAGCAGCCAGGGCCAGCATCTCCTGCACCCATCCTGCCTCACAACATGCCCAGGCCACCCTAGGCTACACCCTTGCAGCCATCCCTGTATCCACGTGCCCTGTCCTCTTTCCTTGTGATTCATCTGGACCGTGCCATTCCCTCTGAGAGGGCACGTCCTCCTCCAAATTACCACATTCCCCAAATTCCTCTCCCCTGACACCACCACATGAACCAGTTGGACAGGCTGGGTTAAAAATAACCCATCAGGCAGCAGAGTGTAGCAAGGCCCAGTGTGCCCGTGCTGGGTCCTGGTCCCCCAGCTCCCATCTGCTCTGCCAATCCCACATCAGCGGGGCAGGGGCTGGCGTGGCCGGGGGCGTTCCATTGGACCCCCAAAAAGAGGGGTGGTGGTGGAGAGCAGTGGCACTGGCACACCCTTATGTTGCATGCTGGCATCGCTTATGCCTCCAGTGACCCTAGGGGTCCTGGTAAACTTGGTATGACCAGGCAAGGGTCCTGTGAATCCCAGCAGGAAGGTGCTGGAGAAGGTGGAGGGAGATGAAAGGCGGCCGGAGGGGGCTGCTGCCTCTTTAAGCAGCTGCCAGATGTCTCCGAAAGGCTGGAAAAACCGGTTGGGGTGTGCTGCACAGGGCCAGGCTCCCCTCCCAGCGGCACTTCAGCTATTCCTGGAGAAATCCAAAAAATGCACCCGCTTGGGAAGCCCTGCGGTCCCCCCCACCCCCCACCCGCCAGCCCTGGTGCTGTGAGCTGGGGGCCCTGGCAAGCAGGGTAGCGTAGGGAGCTGGCATGGGGACAGAGACAATGGCACAGTGCTCTCCACAGAGCTGCATCCCCTTTGCTCCTCTCCACTGGCAGTGGGTGAGCCATTGCTCTGACAGCAGCATCCTGATGTATTTTGGAGGCTGGGGATGGAGATGTTGGCCCCAGTCCTGTTGTCACCATGAGGTGATGGTCATATCTCAGCCAGTTGCTGACTTTGAGGTCACCAGCCCCTGCCATGGCAGGGATAGAGACAGCCTGGCACCTTCCACTGTTTGGTGCTACCACTCTTTGGTGGCACCATGCACCCCATGTCAATGTTACCTCCTGCCTACATCACCCATCCTTACCCTCTTTCTCCTAGTTGCCTCCAGTTTTGGGAGCCACTGGATACTAGGCTGAGACACCCCCAAAATCATTGTCCCAGTGGGGCTGACCAACCCTGCTGCTGCCAACAGCATCACCCAAAACTGAGCGGGGTGCAGATGGCTCAGGGTGGGCGAGTGACCCTTGCCACAGGGTGCTCACCACCAGGTCCAGTTGGGGAAGGTTTGGGGAGCGATGCAGACACACAGGAGCAGGAGGGTTGGGGCTGCCTCTGCCCCTGCAGTCCTGCGCCAGCTTCCCGTCCTCACCCCCTCCCTGCCTGATGGCTTCACCAAACCAGTCAGTCCGGCAGGGCCGAGAGAAGGAGGGAGCGGGAGGGAGAGCCAGTGCAGAGGGAGGGGACGCAGGTCACTGCCACCTCCCCCGTCCAGCTCTGGGATGAACCCGGAGAAGCTGCTTTCGGGGCTGGGAGGGTGCTCAAGGGCGGTGACCTGTTGTGGGTTCGGGGCAAAAGGGTTTTACTTCAGCCCTGGCCACCCCATCCTGGCCAGAAGCGCAGTGCCCTGCCTGCTGCCTCCATCCTGCCCCCGTCACTCACCGTACATCTTGCCCTCATCTGAGAGGATGATTTTCCGCCGGCCACAGGGTGGGTAGATCGCCAGCGCCTCCTGGAAGCTCTGCTCAATGTCCGGACTCCACACCCCCTCGGCATCATTGTCCAGACTCTTGTCCATGCCATCCTGGCCATCTTCCCGCCCCTCCCCGGGGCTGCCGCTGGCGTTCCAGCTGTTGGACGCTATGGTGCTGGCTGCTCTGGGCTCCGACCCTGAGCCCCCACGGACACACGACAACCTGCTGGAACACAGGGAACACCTGTTACACCCAGAGACCCTTGCTGGGGGCATGGGGCTGCAGTGACAGTGCGGTCCCAGCTCTGTTCCTGGCCCTTGCTCTGTCCCCACTCACACCCGGAGCAGCCTCTAGATGTCAGGCATCAGAGACAAACAGGCTTTCCTTGGGGGCAGAGCCATGATTTCCCCCAAATCCAAGCCACACGTGACCACCCAAGATCCACCCAAATAAAGTTTGGGAAGAAAACTGCCTGGTTACTGCATTATCCGTATAAGGAACTTGGCCATATGGTGCTGATGGGTGACACCTTGGGACAGGGTGGCAACAGCCCTGCAGCTTGTGAACCCTGACCCCACACCAATACCAACTGCCACACAGCAGCCTCCTTGAGCTGCTTGAGGGGGCCCCAAAAACACCCCCAACCCCCAAAATCCCCATTCCACCATGCGTGGCAAGGCAGCATTGGGATTTGAAGGGAGATGCTTGGTGGCTTCAAGCCAGACCCCACTAATAGGAACCAGGTGGCTGGAGCCGTCCGGCAGCCCTACCCCTGGCACTGGGAGAGGCCCCCCACTCTGAGGATGCTCTGCTGGGGCCCCAGACCCTCCCCAGCTGGTGGGTGATGCTGGAGAGCCTTCAACCCTCCTCCTCCTTCTCCTCTTCTCCATTTGCCTGGCTCCCAGTGCAGTGTTTCAGTGTTTTGCAATAACATGTTTGGCGGCAGCTGGCGGTGGTGGGAGCAGAGCGGAGAGGTGTCTCCTGCGCCGCCGTGCTTCCCGGACGGGTTGGGAGTGTACAAAGGTCTCCGACACAGACATCTCCTTTTAAAGGAACTGCCGAGCCTGCTGGCTCAAGTACACTGTGAGGCCTTGCTTTTTTTTTTTTCCTTTTATAAAAAAAGAAACTTACCCCCCCCCATCTCTCTCTCTCTCGTCGTGATGTGATGTCAGCCCCTCCGGTCCCGCTGCCCGTCCCTGCCCGCGTCCCCCCCGCCGCCGCTCCCCCTCTTGCCGAGCACTGTGGCCAAATAAGGAGAACTGGATTGTAGGATCGAGCCAGCCAGCCAAGGGAGGGATGGCGGCGGCAGTGCCGGCCGGGCCTGCGGCACCACGAAGCCTGCGCTGTGCTCGCTGCTGGGGTGCTCCGTGGGGCAGCCCCTGGGAGGGACGCATTGCCCAAACCTAGCAGGGTGTTGGGGATGGGAGGGTGGAGGGACACCAGGACCAGGCACTGGGCAGGGACGACATGGGTGGCACGTGGGGACAGCCCCAGTGGGACCCTCACTCCCCCCGCCCCTCTGCAGCCCAGCAAGCATGTCAGGGCTCCATCCCAGTGGGGCACCTACACTGGGGTGCAGCTGCTTTGGCTGGGTGCTGAGCCCTGGTTGCTCCACAGCAGCCTGAGATCCCCCAGCAGCCCAGGAACCCTCAGACATATGGAAACTGGAGATGACTCAGCTGCACACAGCAGCCCAAGGCACTGTTGCCCCCAAAGCCCACAATGGCCTCCGACGCCACAGCAGCACCACGGCAGCCCCAGACCCCCCCAGCACCACGGCAACTTAGGAGCACTCAGCCTCAAGATACCTCAGTGGTCAGGGACCCCACAGTCCAGTGCCAGCCCAGGACCCAGCAGCATCCCAGGACCCCAGAGGACCACAGGGCTGCCATCAGCTCACCCTAAGAGGGGTAAGCCCCAGGAGCGGGTGCCGGGGGCTGACTCTGCAGGGACCCACCAGACTCCCTGCCCTCCCTAACTGATGAGTGCAATTAGAGCCAAGAGTGAAGCTATAGGGCTGAGAGCAAAACCATGGGGCTGGCTCCAGCACTGCAGGCAGCGTGCCCAGTGCCCTGGGTCATCGTCCCTGTGCCAGGAACTGCATGCACAGGCAGGGTGACGGCTGCCCCCACACCCTGTCTGCAGCACGCGTGCCCCCGTCTCTAGGAGGTCTCCAGCCCCCTCCCACCCCACTGCCCCCTCCCAGCAGGGAAATCCCAGTCCAGCCTTTTCAGGGAAGCTGAGAGAGGAGGGAGGGTGATGCTGGGGCCCCGGCTAAGGTGCGAGGAAGCAGCTCCTCCTCCTTCTCCTCCTCCTCCACCGAACCTGCTCTTGGCCAGGCCAAGACATTGGATTTCCTGGAGGGAGGGTGCATGTACCGCGCTGACGCAAGGCACGGCCGAGTGCCGCTCCACCCTGCCCCTTACAAAACACCAACAGCAGCAATTAGGGAACCGGCAGGGCTGGACGGCCTGTGGAGAGACCGCGGCCAGACCTGCTCTGGGCAGGAGGGGACCGGACCTGCCGGAAAACACGTCACCTGCTCCTGCCTCCCGGCTGCTCCCCAGGGACAAGGGTGGGAAGACCCCTCCTGCAGCACAGGCACCTCTGCAGGCTTTGGGTCGGATCCCAGGACCACTGATCCTGGGAGCAGAGAGGTGCTTACCCCCCCTGGGGATGCTCACGCACCCATGCCAGGAGGGCGTCCCCGTATCCAGCTCACTTGTCCTTGTATCCTGTCTTTGTGTCCTACACCCACAGCTTTAGGGGGTAGGACAGATGGGGGTAGGTAGATGGAGGGGGCTGCACCCTTGTGAGGTCCCCCAGCAGATGCAGGCCGAGTGCCCGCAGCAGGCAGGGGAGGATGCCTCCAGGGCAGCCCTTATCTCCCTGCGAGGACAAAGCTGTGCCAGGAGACTGGATGGTGTTCCCACGAGCTCCCAGAGCTCGGCCCGAGCACCATGCGGGGATGCGGGGGACGCGTGGGAGACCTGGGGCCTGAGCAGGCAGCAGGGCTGCAGGCAGCTGCCCTGACGGGAGAGCTGCTTGGGTGGGAGACCCTGTTAAAGCAACAAGAAGCCTCTTTAAGCTCTGCAAAGGCAAAGAGACTTCCAGAGAGGGAGGGGTGCTAGGGAGGTGAGTGTTATCTGGTGGGTGGGGGGAAGGAAATACTTCGGAGGCAATGGCTGTGGTCAGAGACACCTGGTGGGTGCCCCGCGGGGGCCGGGCACAGGACTCAAGGCCAGAGCAAGGTGCTGCTGGGAGCAGCACAACCAGCTGCGATAGAGATCAGGTCAATGGTGTGTGGGGTGGCACGGGGGAGAGCACTTGGGGCTGGGGGCACAGTGGACATTATGACATAGGCAGAGGTGCCTGTCACCTCCGCAAAGCCTCCGTGCACCCTGTCTCCATTCCTGTCCCATGCTGACGAGCTGGTGGGACAGCATGTTCCTCTACCCCAGCCTGGTCAGCTCCAAAAGCACTGTCCCATCTGGTGTAGCCACGAGGCACAGCCCCAGCAGCCTCACACTGCCCCAAACCCTTCTGTCCTGTTTAAACTGGGACGGGGGTGGGGGTGGCTATTGTCACAGCATCCCCTCAAACTGCCTGGGATGCAGGACATGATAACCAGCATCTGCTGCAAAAGAGGGAGACTGCTGGCACTTGCTGGCACTATGTGGAGGGACAATGTGTGGGGCACAGCAGCCGCAGGGTCCCCTTATCTGGGGCTCCCCTAGCCCACAGCGGGGGACACTGGGAGAAAAAGGTGCTGGGGACACTGAAGAAGCAAAGAACCCTGCAAAGGCAGGGTGGGGGTCCAGCAGCACGCCAGTTCCATCCTGCCTCCCCATGCAGGGAGCCCAGTGTGATCCAGTCCTTCTTCTCCCCTGTACCCAGACCCCGTGGCAAAAGGATAAAGCTCATGACAAGCCCAGGCAGGCGTGGCATAGCACAGTGCTCAGCCTCGCACCAGCACAGTGCCACCAGCACCAGTCCCGCAGAGGCCACCATCACCCCTGCACTGCCACCATGACCAGTGGCACACCTGCCCCAGGGGTGAGTGGGACAGGAGCCCCCATCCTCCCTGGTCTTGCGGGTGCAACCCCCTGCCAGGGATGGCTTTGCAAGACCCCAGTTGAGCAAACTCCGAAGCCAAGACTCCCAGGCACCCCAGCTCCTGCCCGCAAGCCCTGGCACATTGGGGCTCAGTGAGAACACGGCCAGGGCCCTGACTCCAGGCACTGGTTTGTAGGCAGGCAGAGGCCTTCATCACTGTGCTCTCTTTTCAGGCAGGGGAGCTCTGGCCAGAGGCAATGTCCATGATGCTGCCTCTGGTGACATGGGCAGAGGGAATGCTGCCCACACCATCACACAGCCACCAGCTCTGCAGAGCCCCTTGAAAGAAACCCAAAAGCTGTGGATCTCCTGGGGGACACCAGCAAGACCACAACACACCAGGGAAGATGTTGCTCTGTCTGCTGACAAGCCCAGTGCAGTGCACAGAGCTGGATGCTCTTGGCTCTGCTGAGGATGACCTTACATCACTTCTCTTGCTCTCTGCAGGAGTCCTGTATCCCTAGCACCTTGCCCAGGGACCCTTTGGGAACACGCTGCCCCACGTCCTGCCCCAGACCCTACCCCATTCCCGCAGGGACACCGTCCTGGTTGGCATGAGGCTGTCCCAGGGACAGTTAGAACTCATCAAGGTGGGTGGCAGCAGCCGAGCAAGATGCGGCACGGCAGGGAGGGTGGTGGAACGAGGCTTGTTTATATTGTGCTCCTCTTCCAAACAGCTCTCGCTGTGCTGAGGGATTCCCTGGATCTGGGAGAGAAGGGTGGCCACTCTGCTTTCTCCCACCCAGGTTTGCACTTCTCTGCCAGGGAGGGAGGACCAGCCACGTTTTCCCAAAAGGGTCTCCTGGCACAGTCTGGGGACCCAGGCAGTGGCAAAGCTCCCCATGCACCAGGCTGGCTCCCCGTGAGACAGCCCAACTAATTTCCTCCTCTCTATTGCTTCCTGTCCCTTCCGGCTTGGCGGGCAGCTCAGGAAGCAATCGGAGCGAGAAAACCGCAGGAGGCCCTGTGGCAGCATCCCACCAGGGGCTGAAGGACTGCCAGGGCTGCCCGGGCACAGGGTCCCCAGCTCAGCTGGACCCCTGCTGTTCCCCAGCTCCCTGCAAAGCCCTGAGCCTCGACCTGGCAGGGATGTGGCTGGTCCTCACTCAGTGGCACGTGGCTGGGAGATGCTCAAACCCCTCATCCCAAAGGGATGTGGATGAACAAAGAGGAAATGTGAGTGATTTGCCCCAAAATATTTTGTCAGGAAGGAGGGAGGGGATGGGGCAAACCCAGGGCACAGCTCCCTCCTAACAGCAGAACCATGGGCATTCAAACCACGCCCTCCATCCCCTCCTCTTTCCCCAGCCCTGGCAGAGCAGCAGAGCCGGGTTTCGGCTTCTGGAGGACCTGAGCCAGTTTTGCTCAAGCCTCCAGGCTCAAGACCTGAGGGCAGAGGACAGACGGACACTGTAACCCAGCTTGCCTGCCTGGCCCAATTACACTGCCCTGCCCAGCCAGGACGGGGCGTTTCACCCAGCAGCGCATAAATAGAAAGCTTTTACAGCATTAATTGCTCTCTGTGTTATGAAACGAGCTGGATGGAAACAACAGGGTTGGAGTCGCCTGCCAGGGATGGGCCACTGCCATGCTGTCCCGCAGCATCCCCAGTGCCAGTGGCCCCTGGCACAGCCAGTGCTGGACACGGCACCCCCTGGGGACCGTTGAATCTGCTTCGCTTCTGTGCCAAAATGTCCATTCCAGAATGTCTCTCACTGAACATCCCCTGTAGATGAGCTTGGAACGGCCCACAGGTCTTGAGTCCCCAGCGCCTCTCAGCTTGTCCCAGGGGGAAGCTAAGGGGCACTGCTGTCAGGGGAGCACTGGAGGAGGCTGGGCCAGGCAGTCCTGTGCCTGCAGTGGGATGGTGTCCCACCATCTGGGCCGGCCAGGCATTTCAGGGACCCCAACAGCCCTCAGATTTGCTCCTGAGAGGAGAAATGCCTCCACAGAGGAGCTCCAGGTACTGCTGACCCCATTTTTTGCCATTGCAGCAGGGCCAGAAAAAATGTCTTTCAGGGGACACCGGCTGCCAGGCGAGGAGGAGGAGGAGGAGGAAGGCTGAAATGAATTTCACACGCGCCCCCGGCTGCCTCCACCCCCGCGAAACCCAACCCTGCCTGGGCAGCAGCTGCACCCACTGCCTGCGCTGCAGCACTCGCCAGAGCCCGGGGTTAGCACTGAGTGTCACACTCCCAGCTTCCAACCAGGAGAAATCCAGTGGGCTGGGGAGTGCAAGAACTGACTGAGGGGGATCAGCACCTGAGACACCAGGCAGGGGGGCTGTCAGGTATTACTGTTCCAGCTGAGGCATGGAGATGCCCCTGGCTGCCAGAGCCTGGGACAGAATGTGACATGAACTGTCGCCTGGCCACTGTACTCCTACCAGGGGGCACACTTCCCTGCCCTCTTGCAACGAGTTCAGAAGCTTGAGGAAGTGCCAAGCTGAGGTCCTGCAGGAACTGCGATAGCAGGTACATGCTGCCTGGCACAAACGCCATTGGTCACTTTTTCTCAGAGAGGTATATTTTGGTTTAGCACCATTTTATTGCTACCACCCCAGACAGTCCCAGCAAGCAAACCCTTGTGCATGCCAGGAGCATGTCAGGAGCTCGTGGCAGTGAATCGCCTTCTCCCAGCGCCTCTCCCTGCTGCCTGAGCAGAGAGCTGGAAATGGGCACAGTGATTCCTGTTCCCTCAGATTGAAAAATTGCTCTGGAATTCTCAGGGAGGAAAGTTGCTAAAAATACATGAAGGCCGTATTCCCGGTAAAAGAAGGAGCTCCAGCAAGGAGGATGGCCCAAGAGCACCAGAGAGCCTGGCACGGTGTGTTAGCCCCCTGCCCGGCACACTGACGTCCAAACATCAGCTGGACCCTGACCCTCTGCTCTGTGACGCCGCCCCGGCAAGGCTGAGAGCAGGGCACAGCGGCCGACACACATGAGAGCTGCAGCTCAACCTCACGCTGTAGCTGGGCACAGGTGCTGGCAAGCACCAAGGGAGGACCCTGCCCAACTTATCCACCAAGCACCCAGGCACAAAGCTGGGCATGGAAAACCAGAGTCTTGGACCTTTGCTCCTAGACTGTGAAGCACTCAGATCTTCTTGCTAATAAAAACCTGACGCTCACTTGGGTCGGGGGCTCACATGCCTGCATGCGGGTGTGCTTCTTCCTAAACCAAAACTGCCTAAGCTGGTGGGGGGGAGGTAGGGGCTGGCTGCCTCTGGGGGAAGGGCGGGCAGCAAAGAGCTGGCATGGGAACGGCAGCCCATCCTCCACGCACCCGCGCCACTCCGCGTCTGTAAACTTTGAACATCTTCCGGAGAGAAGTTAGTGGCTATTGTGAACAGCTGGATTTAATTTTACAAGGAGCGAGGAGGAGACAGTTGTGGGGAAATAATAAGGCTTGGCGCTCCCAGGCGAGGATCCCTGAGCCCGGCCAGCCTTCCTGCCTCCACCGCACTCTGCCGGGGGAGCGCTGGCGAGACAGTCCCAGTGAAACTGAGGCACGGAGCGGCACGGGGCTCACCACCTTCTGCGCTAGGCAAACACGAGTCCGGGTACTCTGGGGCTTTGCCCCGTGCGTGTCCCAAGATGCATCACCCTCCAGCAGCCAGGGCATCAGCAGTGGCATGGCTCTCCCTCACAGCAGAGAACTGGGCTGCCAACACAGGGCCCACTTCCCAGCCCACAGCAGCATCTTCAGACCTATGGACCCCCAGTGCTCACTCTCGATGCTTGTGGGCAACTGTGGCGCAACACCTCCCTCAAGCTTCCCATGAAGCTCTGCCCACCTCCTAAAATCAGTTTCAGCTCTGCTGTCCCCTTACCGGCCACCCCAAGCAGCCAGAGGAGCTCTGCCAGCGCACACTCTGGGCCTGCACTGATCCCGGCACAGCGAGAGGGAAGGGAAACAACCAGCCTCTTCCAGCACTTGCACCTCACCTGCCTCCCATGAGGCAGCACTTCCCAGCGTTACTTCTCCCCAGGAGCAAAGCGCAGCCCTGATGCTTGCTGGAGTCACTTCCATGCCACTGGCTTGCAGGAGGGTGGCTGAAGGTGAGCTCCTGGGTCAGCTTTAACAGCTGCGACCCAGCACAACTCGTGACACACCCAGTGCCCACCTGAGAGGTGGCAGCAGTGGGCACTCTAGATTCTGGTGCTGCTGCTGTCTCATGGCACATAATGGGGGACACTGGGAACACTGGAGCATTGCATCTCTTTGGGACCAGGTGGGGGGACATGCTCCACTGGGATTTGCACCGCCAGGATGGGACATGCTTTGTAAAATTAGTGTTCCTCCAAACTCTTCGCCGACAGGATCCTGTTGGCTGCAGAGCCCTACGTGAACACTGTCACCACAAGGCCACCAGCTTCCAACCCCAGGAACAGGACCGTGGGGTTCATGGCCTGCCTCACCTCCGAAGCGTTCCATGTGTGCTCATCAGGAAACTCCACAATGAGCTACATGGGAGCCTGAAACGCAGCCAGCATTGCGTGACCCCCTGCTTCCCACCACTGTGAGCAGGAGAGCCGCCGACCGGCACCACGAGGAGTTTTGCTGGGGCCCCTTGCTCCCATTTCACAGGCGGGGAAAACCGAAGCACTGGGAGCTGTAACAGCATGTCCAGACCCGCAGCAGGACCTGGACGTGTGTTATCACAGAGGGGGGCTGCTCCTGCAGCGTGTCCATTGCAGGCTGGTGCAGGGCATGGCTTCACCGGCTCACCCCATCATTACCTTCCCTCCCTCCCTCCAAAAAAACATTTCATAAGTTGCCACGTGATGGTGGCAACAGCAAACGCCCATGCGCTTCAGGTGCCTCCCCCAACCACAACACGCAGGTGCCTGGGCTTGGCCGCCGTGGCTCCCGGCCTGGCCCCGACCCCAGGTAACACCTTGGACAAACAGCTGAGAAGCTCAGAGCATGGCCTTGCCACCCAGCAAATCCCCCATGGATGGAAGCTCCCAAAATCAAGGGGATTTGGTTATATCCCATCCATCAACAGTGCTCAAGGTGATGTAAACACTGTGGCAGTCTCACCAGGCCCTTGCATTTGCCATCAGGGATTTAATAAGAGAGGAAAGCTCCTAGAGATGGGACAGTTTTTGGACAGCATCCAACCTGTTCATTGATGGATGGACGGATGCCAACCCCATAAAGAGCCTCAGGATGGTTCTTGCCATGTAATCCCAGCAGTACCCTTGGTTAGGGCTTTGCAGCCCCTTCTCCTCTCTTCCTCTCCATTCGCCACTCCCATGGACAAAACAAGAGGTACTAATGCAAGAAAACACATTTTTTTCCCAACAAACATCCCAAAATTGTCCATTTATGATCTTTCTGGCTGCTGCATGCCTCCACTAGTCCCACCACTGAGCTCACCTGCCACCAGCCTCGTGCTCTCTGCATGTTTGACAGGAGTTGCGTGGTTACTTGCTTTTTAATACCTTAATTATAGCTGATTACCACTGCCATCCCCACCTCCTCAGTGCCATGACCTGCTCACACACCACCAGGAAAAGGCTTCTTTCTTCGGCACAGTGCCAGGGCCACCGGGACTTGCCTCCCAAACCATTTGATGGTGGCAAGATGGTGATTAAATGGTGATTAAAAGGAAATGCTGTTTCTGATATCATGATAAATAGCAACCACATGTCATGGCAAATGGATACAAGTCCCTTCTGCTGGTGGACCTGGAGGCTGGAAGGTTCTGCTTTGCAGGAAAGGGATGTTAGACGTGGGATGACTGCTGAAGGGTGATGCTGTCCAAAATGCCCCCATTGAAGCATCCTCCCACTCTGAGTTGCGCCCCAGTGTTGCAGTCACCTCTGTCAGGACAAAGGTCCTTGAAATACCTGGGTGCCATTTACCCAAGGCATCTGGAGCCTGCCGCTTTCAAAGGGTTCCTTCTGTTAGAAAGGCCAGTGCAGTGCCAGCTGCCTGCCCGCCCTGGGGAGGTAGCTGGGTGCTGGAGGTCCTGGGGGACAGGAATGTCTTCTACTGCAACACCCAGCTGGGAGGGGAAGCTGCTCACCCAGCCATCTGCAGTCCCTTCCCATGGGAATGTTGGCCCTGCACACCCAAACAGGGCCAAATCCAGTGCCTTCTCCCAACGGGACACTTGTGCCTGTCCTGTCTGGTGGGAAAGTGCTGGGGCACTGCCACAGTGACCATCACCTGCCCTGTCAGCAGGAGTCCAAGTTCCCTCCCATTCCTCTCCCGCCTTCACTGTTGTGTGATCATGGTGAGCCCTCAACCCTTGCCCACTTTGGGGACCCTCCTCCTTCCATTCCCAGGGGAAGTGACCCAACTGGAGTGTGGGGAAGGGCTGTGGGGCCATGGGAACCCCTGGGCAGGTGGGTGCACGAGGAGGACGGTCAGCAGCCTAGCAAACTCCAATTCTCCACCCATTATTATGAGCACTTCCATACTGTGGGGGGAGATTGGCAGCCTCGCTGGCAGGGCCCCCCAGGGCGGCCAGGCTGTGCCAATGCCCTGACTCACGACACGCACGTACCCGCGCGGGGTAAAGCGATAGGAGGGGAGAGAGGATGCCGGAGCCCAAAATACCCTGGTGTGCCTGACACGGGAGATTATCACTTGCTGATGGGACGGTTGCCCAGCTTGGTTTGTTCTGGCTCCCTGCAAAGCACCAAAAACCCCCAAATCCTCTGCCCTCACTTTTTCCCCTGCCACCCCGTGCCAACCACCCAACAGCAGTGAGAGGTTCAGGATTCCTTCTGCCTCAGCAAGGCCGCCGGTACTATTTCCAGCTGGTTACTTCCCAAACTCTGCTTTTTTTCTCAGCTGTTAGAACCCAAACACATTGTATAGGGCCTGAGCCATTTCATGGGGCAGAGGTGGGTGGCACTGCAAGGGCTTGGCCTTATTTTCCTTCCAAGGGGGTAAAGGGGAAAAAACAACCCCAAACTCAAGGAGGGTGTAAAAATAAAATAATAATAATAATAATAATAATAATAATAATAATAATAATAATAATAAAGATGACACACTGCTGAAAATTATACTTCTAATTGCTGCCTTGTTAGCAATGCACCCCTATGACGAGGCACAAAGTGTTTAGCATATGGTCATCCCCTACATGCGTGTAACACACATGTAGCGAGACACACGCGTGACCCCACACCTCACCGGGGACCCTTCCACGCCGGTTCCCGGGGGACTTCGGCCGGGCCAGGGTATCGCTGTCCTTAACAGCGATACCCGCCCCGCACGCTCCCGACGTGCGGGCACAAGGCCCCTTTGTAACCCCGGGGATCAGCCGCAGCAGGGGGACCCGGCGGGGGATCACTGCGGGGGCAGCGCAACCCCGACGGGGCGGGAGCCGGGGGACCCGACGGTGAGAGTGGAAACACCTGGGCTGTGCCCCCGCACGCACACACCCCACCGAGGGGGCGTCGGGGGCAGCCCCGGGAGGAGGTGCGGGACTGGTGCGACCCCGCCGCCCCCCGCCATCCGCCGGGGCTCGGTGCAGGCGGAGGGCTGCGGGCCGGGAGGAAGGAGGGGCTGGAGCAGGAGGAGGCGGAGGAAGGGGGGTTGGGAGTCTCTTCCCGGCGAGCGCTTACCTGCTCCGTGCTCCGGAGGGCTGGGCCGGCCGCGGATGCCGGGATAGGGGCCGGGGCCGGACCGGGGCCGG
>JAWWES010000076.1:4396227-4470611 GCA_035583135.1 Lophotriccus pileatus
CCGGGGCCGGACCGGGGCCGGGGCCGGGGCCTGGCCGGAGAGGGCGACAGGAATGCGGGGAGCGCGGCGGGCTCCCGGGTCCGCGCACAGAGCCAGGCGCAGGGACGGGAAAGTTTATGCGAGGGAGGAGCAGAAAGTTGGGAGTCAATCAGGCGGCGGCGGGGCCGGGCCGGGCCGGGCCTCCTCCTCCCCCCCTTGCCCTCCTCCTCCCCCCTGCCTCCTCCTCCTCCTCCTCCTGCTCTTCCTCCTCCTTCTTCTTCTTCTCCTCCTTCTCCTCCTCCCGGCCCTTCCTGCCGGCGACTCTCCCTACCTCCCCGTCGGGGCAGCGAGGACACGGGACTTCCCTTCTGCAGGGAGTTTTTTTTTGGGAAAGGGCAGCCCTGAAGCTCGGCTCGGCCCGGTCTCTAGGAACTTCTATGAACCTTCCTCACCTTCCTTCTCCTCTTCCTCCTACTCCGTCCAACAGCCTTGGGGTACGGCCCCGGGCTGCGGCCTCGGGCCGAGGCATGAGGGTGCTGCTGTCCCGTCCCGTCCCCAGTCGGCCAGGGCTCCCCGTGAACACCTTCATCCCCTTTTGCACATCTTCGTCGCTTCTGTGCTCACCTTCATCCCTCTCTGTGCCCCCCTACACTCACCTTCATCCCTGTGCTCACCTTCATCCCTTTCTGCACATCTTCATTGTCTTTTGCACACTCTAATGCCCTGCTGCACATCTTTGTCCTCTTCCTTATTCCCATCTCACATCTTCAACCCCCTCCCAAGACCTTCCTCCCTCTCCTCATCCTCACCTACACACTCAGTCTCTTGCATCCCACCAGACTGCAGATGCCCCATCTCTTCCAGACACCCACCCCATGGTGCCCAGGATGGGGATCTCAGCCCCCACTGTTGTAATTTCCCAAGGGAATTCATCCAGGAGCCAAGCCATGGTCATTTCCTCTGAGCAAGCTGATGGATGGCGATGTGCTAAGCTACAGCCAGCTGATGGCATACGAGTCCCTGGCCACAACCCAGCCCCACTGTCAGGAACCACAGCCCCAGGACGGGCCAAACCTCCGGTCCTGCTGGCTGAAGATGTGCAGCACAGACCTGTGCCGTGGTACCCAAAATGCACAGAGAGGAATCCTCCCATTGCCTTGCCTGGAGAAGGGATGCTCTTTGCATCCCATCCCTTCTAGAAACATATTTTTCCAATTTTCGTGAAGAGCTTGGTTGTATTCAAGCATTTTGGGACAAGCCAACTCTTCAGCCCATGAAGTGACAGGCTCTGAAGCATCCAGCACATTCAGCAGTTGTGTGTGATTCATAAAGCCATATCGCATTCTTCCACCCATGGCCTGGTGTTAACTTGCAAGAAATCTGGACCAAAAACTGTAACAAAATGGCTGCTATTCTCCAAGGGCTGTTCGGAGCCTCGTTACTCATCCCTTACTTGGGCAAAAATGACATTGAGTGCTCCTGCAGATGACAGCCTTAATTGAGCTCAATAGTAGTTTAGGCTGAGTAAGGCATGAGCAAACAAGTGTGCATTAGCCCATGAATAAAAGCCTGATCTGCAAATGTTTAGAAACACGTGTAGCACTGCGCGGGGAGCACCAAGGCGGTCACTGCTGCTCTGGGCCTGCCGAGCAGGCAGGGCTCTCACTTCAGTGTCCAACGCCACTGCTAGCGGTGCTGGGATGAACTTGTTCTGGAGTGCAATGATTTGAGCCCAGCTCAGTGTTTTGTTTCTGTTCTGCCTCTTACTTTTTTTTTTCTCTCCTTCAGAAGTCCATAATCCATGTTTGTGCTATTTTTTTTGTCCACTGGTGGGAACAGCAACTTCCTTTCCCAAATTATAATATAAAAGAGCTGCAAGCTGCAATGCCATAAATAATATTTTCTTATGGCCAGAACATCCAAGTCTAGGCAAGACACCAAGAACAGCTACAACACTGTAAAACTCCAACACTTCTCCAGAATAGATTCACTACTTAAAAAATGACTCCTTTTAAAAAGCAGTTGAAAAATATTGGCTTTCCCATCGCTGCCTGTTGCTTGCTGCACCAAGAAGGAGCCTATCCTGCAAAGCCACAGCCCAGCTTACCAGCAACAAGTCTGCCTTTCCCTCGAAAAAAATGTCACCAAAATAAATACAAGGGGAGGGGAAGGGTAGAGAAGAGAAAAACACCTCATCACAATCACTTCTTTAATTAATTAATGTATCACCACTTCAAAGCTGAAGAGAGAGCCCCCAGGGCTGAGACGCTGTTCTTTGCTAGGCAACTTGCTGGGAACCAAACAACTCCAGCCCTTCCATTGCTGGGCGAGGAGTTTCCCAGCGCTGGCCTCTGCTCCTGCAGCCGCTGGGATGCACCAACCCTTTCCTTTTTCAGTTGCCTGCCCCATGGGGCATTTGCCTTCTGGAAAATATCTGTCAGCCCCCCAAAGAGTGCAGGGGCTAAGCCTTTTCTCAGGGCTGGGTGTATGGAGCCCACTGAGCCCCAGAGGTCTGGGGAAAGGGGGGTAGCAAGCGACTGGAGAGGAACCTCCCACATCCATCTTCCTGATCAGCTCTAGACGAGCATCTTTGCACTCATGAGCATGGGGTGGGGAATGCCAGCAAGCACTGCCTGAGAGAGCTGACAGCACCACAGCAACACTGGTCCTGACTGGGACACCTGCTCAGCATCGAAGTAGGACCTTATTGTTTTGCTTCCCTTTGCTTTATAAGCATCTCTGCAAAAATAAAATGCATTTCCCAGGAGGTTCCCTTGAGGAGCTGAAGACAGTCACCCCTGGCCATGCTTGTGCCCTTGCACAAGCACTTTGTGGGGTTAAAGCCATCCCTGTAGCACCAGCCTGACACCAGCACCCTAAAATGAAGCTTCAGAAACCTCAAAGTCTCACCCTGCAGGGAAAATATCATCCCTGGGGATTGACAAAGCCCTTTCTCCAAGCAAGACACACACTTTGGGCTCAAACACCATTGATAAGGCTCTTCTCTTTTTTTTTTCCTCTTTTCTTGCAGCGAGCATTCCTTTCACACCCACGCACACCCCAGCACCCTCAGCCATTGGTCTTCTGGTGCATCCGTCACACTTTCCACTGGCCAAAGTAGATACACATTTCAACTGCTTCCATCCCTCCTCTTCTCTGGTGTTAACAGCCAGAGCAAACAAAGGGCCCGAATATCCATCGCCCTCTTAAATTGTTTTCATTTGTTTCTTGTGCCACAGTTGGTTTGCATTAGAGGGTTTGTGTAAGGGATTTGGGTTGGGCGACTGATGCAGTGACAGCTCTGAGATGGGGTGACATTGTGTTGGATACCCAAGGCAGATATTTTGCTCTGCTTAGGCTACAGGCCAGGAAACCTGAGGGGTTTGCAAGCGACAACGGGCAAAATGGAGACTTTTTGGATGAGGGGAAAGAGAAGCATCCTGGGGAGCAGCTGGGATAACAGCAGCTTGTGCTCCAGCCAGAACCTGGGGAGCCCAAACCCCTCTCTCTCACCCTGCTGCTTCTTTTCTGCCTCTACTGGAGGAAACGGGGACAAGTGTTAGCTCAACCATCAGCTGAGCTTGAACCAGTTTCAAACAGATGTTGGGTTCATGGCTGGATTTGGGCAGAAAGCTCTTGCTTTCCCCACATTTGCTGGCCATACCTCACGAGGGATGCTGATCCTGAACTGCTGTGGCTGGTTCTCCCTTTAGCTCACAAGACAGCCTCTGATCTCACTGCGTGGGTAATGGACAATGTCCCACACCCCGTGGGACATCACACAGCCCGTTGTCCCCAAGCTGTCCACCTCCCTCTGCCCTTGCCATGAGTGTCTGCTGATGAATCATGGACCCCAGATTCATGCAGCTGGTGGGAAAATCTCTCTCATCTGCAAAGCTACTGGGGCAAGATGTTCAGCAGTGGTCCAGCAGCAGCTCATAGTCCCGCTGTCATTGTCATCTGTCCTCAGGTCCACAGAGAGACAGGTTCGGGCCATGTCGGCGTTGCAACACTGCCCAGTGAGGATGAGCATCCCTCTTGCACAATTGCATCTGTCTCATCCATCTACTACTCCTCAGCCCGACTGCTCCAGCTGCCTCCTGGATGCATTAACTTGCAGAGCTCAGATCACCTCCAGAATGGGGGAACAACCTATATATGTCCTGGGAAAGGAAGCCCAGATTGTCCTGGGGTCAGTGCATTGGCTGAGCTGGTAAGAGAAACAGCTCAGGGAGTTGAGGACGGTGTTTCAGGGGACCTTGGCATGTCCCCGTGTTTCTTACCACTGAATTAATCAGGTTGGGGACTGTCTTTGAAGCCAAATCCTCACTCCATAAAGGTGGGATTGTGCTGGAAATAGGAGCATGGGCTGATCTGCTCCCACTGAGCTAACCCCTCTCCAGCATCTCCCCTTCCCACTGTCTCCCCATAGCTCCCCATGACACCCCACCAGTCTGAGACAGGGGGTGGCACCTTCTGGCCACCACCTCCCCATGAACAAGGAGCACTAGTGGGGCCAGTTGCAGCAGTGGGGACACCCAGGATGTGTGGGGTCTGGAGGGATGTTGCAGAGGAAAGGGCCAGTGAGTGGGAGAGGCACAGGGGGTTTGGCAGGGCCTGTCTGGGTGCTAAGCGTGACTCAGCAACCGCACCACACCTCATGAGTCACTCCATTGCTTCCTGGTGCACCCTCAGTTTTCTCTTCCAGGTCCCTCCTGAAGAACTGACCCAGCTGAGCCCCCTGCCAGCAATGCCAGCTCTGCCTCACACGGCTGCCGACCCTTCTCCACCGGCACCACCATTCCTCAGCACATGCCTACAGGCTGTCAGTGCTCTGAGTGCCAGGCTGCTTCTCAGGGACCCAAATCCCCAACAGTTTCTGGGCAGCAGGGTGAGACCCAGTAGGTGAAAAGACACCACGGGCATTGGCCATCCACTCACAGCAGGACAAAATGGGAAAAACAGGGGCTTTGTGCCCAGTGGGCATTGAGTGAGGATGGGGGTCTCTGGCTGGGAGCGTGGGCAGAGCCCATCTGCGTGGGGGGTCTGTGCGGACTCACAGAGGGATGAAAAAACACAAAGCAAGGAGACTACCTACCCCCTCTCACTGGGGGACTGAGCATAAAAATACAAATCAGAATCTAAAAAAAAAAGGGGGGGATGAGTTTCCAGGATCTGAGTCCAATAAACATCTCAAAGGGATGAGATAGGGATCACAGTCAGCCTCATCTGCTAAATATACCTCAGGCCTGACTCTGCCATCACCCCAGACCAGCGATCTGTCCTGAATTTGCCCGGAGAGGGTGGCTGCGGCTGGATGAGCATCCCACGGTGCTTGGAAAGCATCGCGCTCTGTGAACCACCCCGGGAGCAACTGTGACTGTGAGCATGCACTGGGCAGAAGGTGGAAGCACAGGGAACGGAACAGGACAGGAGTGCAGGAGCATCCACCGGGCACTGGCGGGCAGTCCCAGCGGTCCCAGTGCAGGCGCTACTCGCAGGCCAGCTTGCCGTCGAAGCTGGAGAGGGCAATGGCGAAGGCCTGCACGGCACAGAGAGGGTAGTTGTAGTCCATGGTGAAGGCGTCATCTGCCACACGCCCAAACTGCATCACGATGTAGTCGGCTGTGGGAAAGAGGGCGAGCAACTGGAACGTCACCTGTGCAGCCATCCTGCCTTTTCCCAGGGCACCCAAGCAGCAGCATCGGAAAGAAGCTGCCCACCCCCAGCCCCAAGCTCTGCCTGCAGCTCCCACACTGGCTGCGCCGTACTGCAGCACATGTTATCAAAAAGCATCGTTTTCCCACTGCACAATCCAGCACACGGACCACAGCACCCTCTAGTCCCTCCAGGACCCCCTCCCTGGGAGTCACAGCCCCCCAAGGGACAGGGACCCCACTCCCACCCCCTGACTGTGGGACTGCTGCTACTGGAGGGCGGGTGACAGGAAATCTGTAAAAATAACCAGGGGCCCTCAAGAGGTTTTTTCTGTCCAGTAACCCAACACCCCGGAGCCTGAGAGCTTCTGACTGTACCAGACAGGTGACAAGTGGCCACATCCAGACAGAGCTGCTGCCACCACTGAGGGACTGTCCCCAAGGTACTGTGCAGCTCGGGCTGAGCCCACTGGTGATGTGGGGTGCGTGCTGGGGCTAAAGCTCTGGGGTGTTGAGCTGAGTGGGTGGTTGTAGTGTGATGGGGGGCTCAGCACCCCACAGGATCTGTCCTTGCCCTAATCTCTGTGGCAACAGGAGCCCTGCATGCTGCCTCTGCCAGTGCTGGGGCCTGAGGGCAGCTGCCTGCGCAATGCCGTTCTCCCTGTCTGGCTTCATCCCAGCTCCAGCAAAGTCAGGCAGGACCCCAAAGCATGAAAAAACTAAACCTCAGCAAAAAAAGGGGGTGCTGGGGCCAGTTTATGAGGCAGTGCTTCCCCACCCCATCCCTCTATCCCATCCCACCCCCTTCCCAGCTTACGGTCGCTGCCATGAACAATCTGAAAATTTTTGACAGAGGCGTGGGTGACCCGGCCATGGAAGTTGAGGACATAGGATTGAGTCTCATCGTTCCACACTGGTGCCTTGTTGTGCAGCTCAATTACATTGTCCATGTTTCTGTTCTGCCATCGCATCAGGAGGCCGTCGTTATCCTGGGGAGGGGCAAAAGCAGGGAGAGCACAGTTAGGGTGACTTCCCCCAGAGCCCTGCCACCCTCTGTGGAGTGCCTGGGGGGATGCTCTGCAGCAGCACCCACATGGAAATGGAATCTGTCAGAGAGAAAAAAATACAGACACTGTGTCTCCCACCTCCCAGGTAAGTGCCTTGAATTTCAGGGACACCTGAAAGCCTCTCCATGCTCCAAACTGGTAAAATCTAAGGTGATCCCTGGCAAACCCAGCCCCCAAGGAGTTTTGCCCAGCCTGGCCCCGACTTACATTTCGGGGACGGATGGGCACCCTCTCACCATCAGCATTCATCCCAGGGATGATGACCGTCATCTTCCGGGGGCCTTTGAAGCCTAAAACATTGGTCTCCTGCAAGAGAAACCCTGTCTCTAAAACCAGCAACCACCACGGGCTGCAGCCTCTCATGGGGGCTGAACAAGGTCTCAGGGGTGGCTCCAGCCCATCCCACATCCCTGCAGCTCCCCTGGAGCAGCACCCAGTGAACGGGTGCAGGTTGGGCCCCCCTGGCTGCCTGCCCGGAGGGTCCAGGGGGGCTTCCCGCGCTGCTGCTTACGTAGACCACGGCCGAGAGCTCCTGCCGCACGTTGGACCAGTCAGCGTTGGCTCTGTCGGGGTTTGCACCGTTGTCGAACACTGTGAACCTCGTACCCATCAGGTTGGATCTGCAACCAAGGATGAGAGATGGTTGTGGCTGATGCCACTGAGTCCACTAAAACCCCCCTCTGACCCCTCTCCAGGCACAGCCTTTGCTTTGGTCTAGCTGCAAGCCGCTGATGCAGCCCCCAGCCAGTGCCATCCTTCCCACTCTTTGGGCATTTGCTGTGGTTCAAGGCACCCTTAAATCAGGGTGTTGCCACTACAGGGATCCCCCAGCACCGCTGTGTGGCTGCTGGTGATGCAGTGGGCTGGGACTTGCTGGGCGCCTTTTCTAGCCATGACCTGTCTGCTGGGAGGAACTGGACAGGCCTGTTTTCCCCTCTCAGCCCCCTGCCACTCCTCAGGTCAGATCCAGCAGTTGGAAATGCTGAATTTAGCCTCCTGACTGACCCAGCCATTGCTTGGGGCGGCCAGTAATCCATGGGTGGGAACAGGGTGCTGCAGGAATGGGGTGCCACCTCTGCTCCTACCTCAGCTTTCCGATGAAGTTCTCTCCTCCCCGTGACAGGTCAGTGGGGTCGATGGAGATGAGGTAGTTGGAGGTTTTGCTCTTCTTACGCTTCCTCCCAGCAAGGAGGAACACCTGGTAGAGTGGTTGGACCATGTGGGGATTGGACATTGTCACTGCCATTGACACTACTGTCCCTGGCTCGCCCCCCAACCGGTCACTGCCATGACCTTGAGCAAGTCATGGAATGAAGATGATCCCCAAAATACTGGCTGACTTGGGCATACTGTACTGCCACAGGGCAAGAGGGGCTTAGCCCAGCCCAGCATTAGCGTGGCTCTCTAGCCAATGCTAGGTCATCATCCCGGGTACCATCAACGTAGGGCATTTCCAAAGAGGAACTGCAGGGGAGCGAAGCAGCCCCATCCAGAACCCACCACCACAGTGGGATACAGGCAAGCATCCCCCCAAAACTCTGAGAGTGCTCCCCAGGATGGATGTAGGGCCCCATGAGTCTCCATGCCCTCACCCTAACTAACCTTCTTGTCATTATCCAAATGAAGGTAATAGGTGGGGTAAAGCCCCCGGTCCATCCCCTTCTTGTCCCGTGTCACCCGGCACTTGATGGTCACGCCCTGCGGCGCCGGCTGCAGCACGAACTCCTCCAGGTTGTCGACCTCAATGACAGGTGATGGGGGCCTCTCCTCCTTCAGCTGCTTCAGGAGAGGGGATGGTGACCCCAAAGGCAAACCTGCTGAAAGCCCCCCTCCTTTCCCAGCTAATTGCTCCTTGCTTCCAATCCCCCCTGGGCTGTGGCTCTGCAGTGATGATTTTGGGGGTGGTGCTGCAGTGGGTCTTGCTGGGGGATGCTGCAGCCTCCCAACTTATCCTGGGTGGAAGAGCTGCTCTTCCCCCCCACCACAAGGGGACCCCATGGCTCTGAGGGGTCTTTTGTACCTTCTTTGATTTCTTTGCTTTCCCCTTCTTGTTGGAGTTTTTCTGCAGGGTTTCCGGGGTCTCTTCCTCACTCTCAGCTCCTTTGGCAGGAACTGCAGGCAGGAACAGGCAAGGGCACAGAAGGGGGAAGATTCTGAGTCTGCTGAGCCCCAAAATCAAGCTCGACATAGACACATGCCAACACCATTGATCATAACCCCCATCCTTCATGACCAAGCTCACCTGCACTCCCAGAAGCCCCTCCAGCACATACCACCCCTCATCACCGGTGATGGGCTCTCACCTTTTTTTTTGGATTTTTTCTCCTTGGGGGGATCCCCACCAGTCTGGAAGAGGGACGCCGGGTTTTTCTTCTTCTCTGACCTGATGGGTTTGGTGCTGGAGTCAGAATCATCCTCCTCATCACTGCTGGTGGTGGCTGTGAGGGACATGGGGCACACAGTCATGCAACACTGGGTTCTGTTAGCTTGGGGTGATGCTGTGGGGCAGCAGGACTGGATGCCTCCCCCTCCTGCTCACCCCATACCTTTCTTCTTGCTTTTCTTCTCCTTCTTCACCTGAAACACGGACATTTGCTCCTTCCTGGTGCTTTTGGCAGATTTGGCTTTGCTGTCAGGGTCACTCTTGTCTCCTGGTGGGACAGAGGAGCTGAAGAGCAGCCAGAACAGGCAGTGCTGGGGACAGGGAGATGGCAAGGTGGAGGCAGCGGGAAGGGCTGGGCTGGGGGTAGATGGAATGGGGAGGGGGCAATTGCTCCACAGTACCCTGAGCCTCCCGGGACAGTGGTGGGAACAGGGTGCAGGCAGTTCCCTCATCCCAGCAAGGACAGATGCAAGTGATGACAGAGCTGGGCTTAAGCCATCCCGACCCCTGGACACTCACCCTTCGGCTTCAGCTTCTTATCCCGGCTCTCTGCTGAGGGAGGGTCTTTAGGAAGCTTCTTTTTGAGTTTTTTTGGCGGGTCTTTATTCTCCACCTCCTCTTCCTCTTCCTCCTCATCCTCAGCCAGCTCTGCCCAGAAGTGACACCACAGCATCAGCAACGCAATGTCCTCTTGCAGGGGGGACCCCCGGCCGCGTGGTTTGCGAGGACGGATCCGCGGGTCCCGTCCCGTCCCGTCCGCGGGGTCCGGCGCGGGGCCGTGTTCGGTGCGGTCCCAGCGCCCTCCCGCGGCCGCGGCCCCGCGTGCAGAGGAGGGGGTCAAACCCCGCCGTTTGCCCCCAGGAAGGGGGCCGGGACCTGATGGCACTGGCGAGCCGCCAATTGCCACAATCCCAGGGATGCGTCAGCCCCCCGCCTCCCCCCGCTCCCAACTCCCCAGCCAAGGCCATGAGTGCAGGTTCCCTGCCACATCCCCATTCCTCCCAGGTCTGTAGCTGGGTTTGGGCCAAAAAGCTCTGCCAGGGATGTGCAGAAGCCCAGCAGACACCAGAAGCATCAACAGCTCCAGTGCCACGAGCGAGTGACTGCAGAGAGGTGGGTTCTGTCCCCACACCTTGCTGCTTCTTGGGACCCTTGGACACATGGGAGCGAGGAGCTGGGCTTTCCTTCTTCTTCCGAGGCTCCCTGGTGAATTTGGAATAGGGGTCCTTGTCGCTCTCTTCCTCTCCCTTTTCCTCCTTCTTCTTCCTCAGCTTCTTCACCCCTGCACATTTCAAGAGATGCCCATGATGGAGAGAATGGCAGATGCAGGATGGGGCCACGGCAGGCTGGGGGAGGCGGGAGGGGAGCAGTATGTCCCCCCATTTCCATGGGAGCTGTGGTGATCTGTGCTCACCCTGTGCCGGGGCGTGTGGCTCCTCAGCCCCTGCCTCGCCCGGCTTCTTCACTCGCAGCCGCCTTGGCTTGGCCTCAGGCTCCAGTCCAGGTTCCTGCCTCTTCTTCTTCAGCTTCTGCCCCACAGATGGTGCTGCAGAGGTGGTGCTGGCCTTAAACCCCTTTTCCCTTTGCAAGGCAACCCCTGCTCATATAGCACCGGCTCCCTTTCGGAAGTACAGCCGTGCTTTTCCCTGGCCCGACATGGAAGCAAGGACCCGCTGTGGGGTAGGGGTCACACTTTCAAATGAGTGACTTACCGTGGGGCAACCCCCCAAGGAAGGCAGAGGAAGGAAAACAGAAAGGACTGTTAACAGACAGACAGAAGAGCATCCACCCTGGGACAGGCAGCCACGTGCCAGCCCCGGCAACAAGGGATCGACAAGTGGTGCTGACACTGCCCTGACACCATGGACCATGTCAGCACAGAGGAACAAGCCACACTGTGCCACAGAGACCCTGGCTGAGAGCCACTCTGGGCACTGATGGACACTCTGGGCACCGGAGCTGGGGCAGGGTACATGAGGAAGGGCAGACAGCCTTGCTCCTCACCTCCATCTCTCACCCCCGCAAAAGGAGCTGCAGGGCCTTGCTGGGATGGAGGTCAGCAGGAGCAAGGAAGCAGGAGGATTAGACACAGCATACCTAATCCCAGTTAGCTGGGGCTATAAATAACCCTGATTTACCAAATACGGAGCATGTGGGTCAGCACTTGGCTCTGGAAAGGAGGTATTTGGGGAGTGGGTGTCAGTTCAGGGCCCTCAGAAAGGGATCTAAGCAAATCCAGATGCATTAGAGCTTCCACTATCCAAGAGAGCATCTTCGCCTTCATAGGGATTTTTTTCCTTCCAGATGCTCCAGTGCAGTGAGTGAAGGTGTTTTGCAAAAGATGTGATCCAGACAGATCCCAGTGGGATCCCAGGACTGCAAATCTGGGGAGGGGGGCGCTGGGAGTCCCACGGTGAAGCTGGGAACCAGCTGTTTTCTTCCATGTCAGCAGCTCACACTGAAAAGCTCTTTCACATCCCCTAATCCCTTAAGCAGCTGCGGGGAGGACAGCCACTCGTTACTTAACGAAGCCCTTCGAGGAGGGGCCGTTGATTAAATTGGGTGGTGGATGAAATTGCTGCTGAGACCCCTCCAAGGCGGGGTGGTACGTGAGGGCTGCGCCAAAATGCAAGAAGGGGGGCTGGCTTTTAGGGTCACAGCCTGGGGAAAGTGAGTCACAGCTGAGAGCTTAACTCAGGGGCTTAATTAAAGTGTTAACTAGGAACTAGGAAACCACCACATGGGGTGCTTCAAAGCGATGGAAAGGGGGTTCAGAAGGATGCACAAAGGAGAAGGGATTTTCTCTACCCACCTGCTCTGAAGGGGGTTCCCAAAAACTTCGTGCCCTCCTAGGCTGCAGCACCCCAATAGAGAGCCCATCCAGCCCCTAGTCAGCCTTGGTGTGGGGCCCCAGGGTTTCAGGGTCTCTGATGACCCCAGCCCTTGAGGACAGCCCACAGCAGGGAATGGTAGCACATGGGATGGAGGGGAAGGATTTTTTCTCACCTGTTTGGGCTTCTGCTGCTGGGGGCTCCCTGGCTCCTCGCTGGGACTGTGGGGCACAGAAAGCAAAGCAGTGAGGGCTTTCAGACCTCCACAGACCATGGGGGGCATGAGACTGCCCCAATTTTTGGTGAAGGGGGAAAGGTCAGTCTTTCATGTGGCTCCAGAAGCATTTCCCCCATCTCGACTGAGTCAAGCTTGTCCAACATCATCCTTCCTAGCAGGGAGCACAGGACAGGCTCTGACTTGGCCAAGGGTGACAGCAAGGAGGTTAATTTGGGGATCCCCCTCTAACAAACCCTTTTCCTCTCTGTAAGTCAATAAGCATCAGCACACCAACCCCTGAAGCAAAAAGACTCTGATAAAACTGCTCATTAAATTGCATTTAAATTGAAAATAGGAGGAAAAAAAGCACTGGAGGAGATGGGAGTCTGGTGGGGCTAGCCAGCACATTACCCCCCCCACAGGTCACATCCTGCCCAGTGGCACTCACCTGTCCGCAGCCCAGACCTCACGCAGGATCTCCGTCTGCAGCGGCATCGCTTCCTCTGTCCTGCCCCGACTGCCTTCCCTCCTCCCTGGCACCAGTTGCTGACCTCCTGGTCCTCCAGCCCCTACCAACCCAGGACCAGATCCATGGGGTCATTCACAGCCACAACAGTCCGAGTGCTCTTACAGCATTGGCTCAGCCACCTCTACAAGCCTCCGGGGTGGGAGGAGGAGAAGGAGGAGGAAGAGCAGGTGAAGGAGATGATTAACTTTATTTCTCCTGAAACTCAGTTAATAGGATTTCAGGGGCTGTCAGCCAGGCTTGCTGGGAGAGCAGCTGGCAGGGTAGTAATCACAGGAAAAGGGGGCTCTGCGGGAATGCAGGGGGTGCACAGCTCCTCCCTTGCTGGGTGGGGTCTCCAACACAGCGGAGCCACTCGCTACAGTCTGGAGTGGGCAGAGGAATGCTGTCTGGCTGTATTTAGGGTTATCCTCCCTGGATACTCTGTGTTGTTTTGGTTTTTTTTTCACCCAAAAAGTCTTCTTGGTGAGAGAACAGCAGGATTTGGACTGTTTTGTGTGAGTTGTGCCTGGAAAGTCCATACAGGGGAAGGCAACATCCCTGGCTCCAGGTGGTGATAAGGGTTTCCGTACGGACCACTGCTTTCCTTCAACCCCTGTCCATGTCCCCAGGTACCTCTGGGTGATGGGATTCACTCCCTGCAGCTCACACCTCATCTCGTTATTACGCCACTTAATATTTAGTTCTTAATATTCCCCCTCAAAGGCCCCCGCGGATGCAGTTCGACTGCAAAACCAGACAAACCAAGTGTCCCCACCAGACCTTGCCCCACCCACCACAGTCACCCCAAAACCCCCGCCACGCCGGGCCCGGTGCCACTAGATGGCACTTGAGCACCGCACACCGAAACCCACCAGCACTGCAAACTTTCGAAGCCTCCGTACAAAATCCTCCTGGTTTCCCTTTAACCTCTAAATCACATCACATCACCCACATAAATTTCTCTTCCAAGGGATAGAAAAACACCAAGCTAAAATACACCAAAAATCTCCTTGAAAACGGGAAGCAAGCCTCGAAACAGCAAAGTGAGGTGTTTTTTTCTGTAGAGATTGTTTCCCATGGAAAAAGTGGCTTGGGCCGCCCCCAAAGGACTTTTTTGCCTCGCTCGCACAAAAAAAAAAAAAAAAAAAGAAAAAATGTTTTGCAGAGACCCTGGGTCTCACAGCAGCTTCCCTGGGCAGCACCCCCAGGGATGCTTTGCTGGCTCTAGGACACCCCAGAGTGGTGGAAAACCTGAGACCTGGATGAGCAGCTGGAGCAGCAGACACCCAAAGCGTATCCGTAGCCAGGACTTTTCAAAGCACAGCATGCTGGCCCTTCACTAGCTCTCCAGTGAATGATGGCACTGATAAAAAGGGGCAGTAGCATCAGACTTTGGAGACAGCAATAATTTCTTAATTGCTCAGGCATCTCCACCTGGGGAGTACACACCTATCCTCCCCACAGCCACCCCCTTTGCTGAGCAGGATCCAGAGAAAAGTACTTCTTTTTTCTTTCAGTTGTTTATTTTCAAGCTCCAAAAGGCATATTACAAAGAGACAGGAAAAATAACAACTGGAAAGCTGTTCTCACGCAAAAGTGACAACATCCCTTTAGGATGGAGAGGGTTGATGGCTGAGGAGGCAGCAGCACCAGTGCAAGGACACAATGCACTCGGGACCTCCTCGCCCTGGGAAAGCAGCTCACTGGGAAGCTACAAACCCATGGTACCAGCTCAGAGCCAGTCACTTGCCTTCTGAACCACATGTCAACCTGTTATTTTCTCTCAGTATGGATCCCAAATACGCAATAAGACTCCCATTTGAAGTCGGGAGCCAAGAGATGGGATGCAGGCTGAGGGCTGAGCGCCTGTGAACCTGAATAGGCTTTTATTCTCTAAAGAAATAGAAACTAGCTTCTTCAGAAGATAAAATCTCGTGTCCCCTTCCCCAAACACTGTTTGACAAAGTATGTCCCTGCACTGAGGGGCTGCAGTGGAAGTGATGTGGGTCTTCACACTGAGCCTGGCTCCACTTTGCAACCCCTTTTGCCACAGGCAAGAATTCAGCAGGAGAGAAAGCCAACCACCACGGGTGAGTGAGCCCCAGGGGCCACGTCGTCAGCCAGCCCTGGGCTCCCACCGTGCCCACGCCTCGGTGCTGCCTGGTCGTGTGCCGGGTACAACCAGAGGCAGCACTGCAGTGTAGAAGGAGCACGTCCCACATCCCAGCGCATCTCGGAGGACTCGGGATGCTGTGCTGACAGGGATACAAAGCCAAGGGAGCTGGGAAAAGCTGTCTATGAAAACCTCCCAAGAGCTAGGAGTTTTAGTTTATTATTTTTTTCTTTTTCTTGCTCTTTAAAAGCTACTTGTTCCACGTGCGGTGGTCCCTTGGCATCCCGCCGCTCCTGGTCTGTCCGTGAGCGCACACGGGCCGTAGGACGGGGTTTGTTTTTCTTTGCGAGGCGCTTTTTGCTTCCACAATCACACAAAGTGTAACAAGCTTTACTGTAACAAGAAAACACTGGCAAGTTCCGAGGTTTGGCAGAAACCTTTTTCTGTGCGGGCTGAGGGCAGGAGGCTCTCTCATCCCCCGCTCCTCCATCATACATGTCCTTCAGCCTCTTCATCTTCAGCACCAGGAGTTTTCAGTCCTTTTTCACAAGCCGCCTTCTCTGCTGCTCTTTCCGCCCCGGTTTTGCCAGCTGCTTCCTGCCAAACAGCAAATAAAGCACAGCGAGTTGGAAACAGGGAAAGGAAGAAGCAAGCAGCTGACAGTGATGCTGGGGTTAGGCAGAGGCAGCCTGGAAGGGCAGGCAAAATTGTCCCCCACAGCTCCCCCATGCTTATCAAATACTGCAGCTTACACAGGAGGGTCCTGTTTCTCAGTGGCTGGTAGAGGTTAAACCTCACCAGCTCAGCCAGCTTTTGGGGAAGGCATGGGACCCCTGGGAATGATGTGACCCACCTCAACAGAAGCAGAGTACTGACATGGAGTGAGCCTGGACAGAGGGATGCAGAGGCACAGAAGAGAGGGACAAGGAAGTAAGACAGGTACAGCCTGTCCACCCAGCTGGAGGTATAGCATGTACAGCTGGTCATGGCTGCAGCCCACCCACCCAACTGTGGGTGCAACCCATCCAGTGGGTGCAGGAGAGGAGTATTAAGGCATGGTGAAACCTTATGCCTGCTCCAGCAGTGTCTCTTCCTTGCACAACCAGCTACACAAGCCAACCACAGTGCCAGCAGCTGGCCAGGGCAGCTCCACTCCTTGCTCAAGCCAGTCGCCCCAGCATGCTGCTCCCCAGAGTCTGCACTGGTCACTTAATCCACAGCCTCAACCTTCAGGCACCAGTTCAGAAGAGCTTATACTAAAAATGACCCACACAGATGGCTTGCAAAGCTGTGTCCTCTCTCATTACAGTACACCGGGTTTCCAGTGGAATTTTGGATGAGAGCCTGTTATGAGACAGCGATCTCTCCATATGAGCAGAGGAGCAGGCTATTGCCTTACTAACTTCAGGAAATCCACACTATCATGTCTCAAAATACCCTTGGCCTTGTCAGAGATGGAATGATATTTCATTTTACTGGCAATCAGGAGTTCATCAACGCTCACTAGCTGGGAACAGCAAAATTAAATACCAGTGCTGACCCTGTTATCAGCCCATGTGAGCTCACACTGCAAATCTTTTTACTGATGACTGAGCATCTGATGGCAGCCTCTGCACAAGACAGACCAAGAAGCAAGATGCTTCCTCCCATCGCGGCAGGTTCTATCCCTCCATCCTCAGCCTGATCTATAATTTAATTTGGTTTAACCCATCTCAACATAAGCCTGATGAGCATCCCTCAGTCCAGCCTCCTACATGGCCAAAAATGGGCAACAGTCACCTTTGCATCCCTCTCAGCAAACTTTGTGAACATGTTTGCATAGATCCTCCGGTCTCGGTCATTGTGCTCCTTCGTTTTCTTCTGGCACACAGAGATCTGAGATTTTGCTGCTTTGTTCTGTGGATTCACTTCCAGCACTTTTTGAAAGTCACACTTTGCCAGCTCGAACTCATTCATCAATAACCTGGCTTCGCCCCTCCGGTACAAGCCCTTCTCGTTGTCCTGGTCCAGTCCCAGTGCCTGGAAACACACAAGTCCCCTTAGCACCCTGGAGCTCCCTGCAAAAATTTAATGGTCAAAGCCTCATTACATCTGTCAAAATTAGGACAAGGTGGGTGGTTGCAAGTCTCCAGAGCACTTGCATCTTGAGCAACAAAAATTGCCTCATCTCCATCAGCAGATGGCGGATCATTACTATAGATTTTTATTTCTCCTTGTTTAAAATAACCCTGAGTGTGACAGAGTCAGTGGGAGACAAATCCACAGGCAAGAAATCAGATGTAAACACTAAACCCAAGCCCTTTTGTCTCCCTGTTCTAGCAATGACATTATTTTCCTTTAGTAAAAGCCATATATGCACCTCAGACATGATTTACCTTTTAGATTAAGACAACTAGCTTTATTAGCTTTCTCACATGCAAGATGCTTAAATTTAAGCCTTTTATAAAAGTATTCAGAGTTTCCTGATAAAGACAAGGTCAAAGATCTTTTAGGGACTGGCAAAACCCCATCCCACCCCTCAACTGGATGGAGATCCACTGCAGCTCCACAGAGCCTGCCTCTGTCACTCCCAGAGAAGAACCCAGTGTCCAGACCCAGCCTGAGCAGAATTAAACAGCACCCCAAGGTCATCAGTCTACACAGATCCAGTCTCATGGATCTGGCTTAGGAAGAAAAGCTGTTGTAAACACATGCCCAGGTGGATTTTGAACCCCAAAAGGCACTTTTGGTCCTAAGCACACAGCATCCATGGGGACCTCGAGGTGTGGAAGGGGCATCATGCCATCATCCCATTGCTGTATGGAAATCCCTTCTAACATAAAAAGAAATCAAAAAAATCCCAACGAACTCCCATTGAAAACAAGCAGAAGAGGATGCTCCATCCAGGGCTCATGCACCTCTACCTTATCACAGCACTCGACAGCTTTGGTGTACTCTCGCAGCTTCAGGTAGCACATGGCCAGGTTGAGAAAAGCAGCCAAGAGGAAGGAGTCAGAGGCTTTTGACTCTTTTTCGGACAAGCCATACTCCATTTCCAGCCAGGACACAATCTTCCCATACTGAATCACTGCCTGCAGGTACTTGCCTTCCTGGGATGGAGCAAAGAGAAGGAGCAAAGAAGAGGCTAGAGGAACCCAAGCGACAATGCTCAGTCTGTTCCTGGAACATCTCGCAACAGGTTACAAGTGTAATATGGTGTGTTCAATAAATAAATGAAAGGGGGACGATGCTGAACACCTACAAAAACAGCAGGCTTGGGAAAAGCTGAGTCAGTGGGGAGCAGTGAGGAGGACTGGGATGCCCCAGCTGTGATGGGGAACTCCAAAGTCTCTCAGTACTAGCCCTGTCCCAGGAAGGGTTCAATCTGCTGTCCTGTTCTTCAGTGAGCACACAAGCCAAGGCTACACTGGGAAAGGAGGAGATATCTCAGGGAGCATCAAGGAGTGAGAAAAAGATAGAGGGAGGGCAGGACTTGCCTTCCCCAGCACTGTCTGGGGGTGCATGGCTTCTCTGACACTGACAGCTGCCAAGTCACGTATCTGATGTCACCCCAAAATAATTTCCATCTCCCTTCCTTCACCTCTGCCATCCCCAAGTTCACAAACCTTGAAGTACATGGTGCCCTTCTCCTTGACAACGGCAGCCTGCTCCAGCTTCTCTTTGGTGTCCATCTCCCACGACTCCTTGGCCTGCAAACAAATGCTTGGAGCACTCCCAAGGCAGTGCAGCAGCACCCCTCCCCCAGCAGGACCACACCACTCTCTGGGACAGCCTGTTCACGCTCAGGGCTCATCAGGGCCGTATCCAGAGCAAGGAGCCAGCTCTGCTCCTACTGCAGCCAGTGCAGTGGCAGGGGCAGGGGACCCATGTAGGGATGTGGCACAGCAGCACCTGCCCCATCCCATGGGATTCTCCTGCATCCCATTCCCAGGCTCCTCATGGGCACAGCCAAGCTCTTCAGAGCTAGCTGGCTGGATGCACCAGCTCTTATCTGTGCAGCCCAGGGAAACGAAAGGGAGAAAAAAAGGGGAAGAAAATAAAAGAAAAAAAGAAACAAGGAGAAAAAAAAAGAAACAAAAGAAAAAAAAGGAGAAAAAAAAAGAAGAAAAAAGGAGAAAATGAAAAAAGGAAGAAGGAATAGGAGAAGAAGGAAAAATAAAAGAAAAAGAAAGTACAAAAGGACAAGCCTAGAAACAAATAAGAGACCTAGCCTTGGACCCCAGCCACAAGAATAAAACAAACCAACAGAGAACAAATTAAGAACACGAAGCTCCTTGGTGACGTGTCCACTTCAGCGGAGGTCGGGCTGCAGACACACCAGGGACAAAGGCTGGATGCTACACAGGGCCTGACATTCCTGTAATCTGAGAAGGGACCAGCGTGCCTCTGCCCTCACCTTCTCAAAGCTTTTCAGTGTAACCTCGTACACCAGCTCAGCATTCGCCTGGATGCCATATTTTGGCTTCCCCGCCTCGCCAAAGCCATACCTGGACAGCAGAAGGAGGCAGTCAGAGGATGGGGGAAACCCACCACTTCAGCAGCCCTTGGCCATAAACACAGGCCCAGGTTGCCAATCCTGTTTTCACATCCAAGCTCCCTGCCCACAGCTTTCTAACATTTTGGGGCCAGGGAGATGTTATTCTGCACAAGCAAAGATACCCAACAATATACAACACATTATATGTTGGGAATCGGCCCTTCTGGCTGCATTAAAGTCTTTTTACACAGGTTTCTCTCCAGCCTAAGGTCACAGCCCTGGCAATTTCCAGGGAGACATCAGACACTGGACTTGGTTAAAGCCCTTTTACCCGATTTTTTTAAAGCATCTTGAGATTCTTGCCTGCATGCCACTGGTCTCTCTTACTATTCCTGCTGGCATTGCTAACCTGAGAGTCTCCTGGAGAGTTCTGTTTCCAGGACAGCCATCTTCCATAAGTGCTAAAACAATGCTGGAAGCTGAAACTCACACAGTATCCCTGCAGGGATGATCCTTACCGTGGGCTGAGGTAGAGGATGCAGTGCTCTCCCCTCTGCATCTTCTCCAGGGCTTTGTCGATGCCAATGGGGATGTCGTGGTCCTCTCCTTCGCCCACAATGAACTTCACATCTTTGCAGTCAAACCTGCTGCCGCCACAGAATCCCTCCAGATGAACTGCAGGGGGACAAGAGCGAATGTGGCAGGATCGCACCCCCAGTTACCCAAACCTTGGAGCAATGTGGGCTCCAAAGTATCTTAAGAAAGTATTTTTATCTCTCCCAAAATCCAGCAAAGCCTCCAGCCTTGGAAGAGAGAAGACAAAGGGCTGGGGGCAGCCAAGGACCTCCTGGTGCAGAGAGGGGTAGGGAGGGCTTAGGAACATTGCTGAAAAGCAAGGCAGGCATATCTCGTCTAACCAAGGACCAAAAAACAGATAAACATCGTGACTAATATGTTCCCCTCGTTCTCAACTGCACGAGTCAAGTCTTACTGGAACTGGATATTGCTCCTGGCATGCCGCCACGCAGAGTTTATCACGGTGATTACAAATCTTCTATACAGCGCTATACTGCCTTGACTTCCACCTCGAAAACAAGGCCATGTTCTCCTGACTCTCAGAACTCAAAGTACAAGATAAACTTTTTATTTTTAATCTTCAACCAGTAACCGTGCTGTTCCAGCCCCAGACGCTGACAGAAGTGCAGCCAGAGCGGACACTGGGTACCTCTGGCACATCTACCACCTGGCACTCCTGGCTGCGTTTCCACAGCAAGATTATTCTTTATTTATTCAATCCTGAAGATGTTCCAGGCTTTGGGGACGCTTTTACAGCCTTTGCATTTTGCTTGCAGGGTACAGGGCATACACATGCAGGCAGGCATAAAGTAAAAGCAATTTTATAAGGAACTCCTATATCCTGTTAAAAAAAATTAAAAAAAGAAAAAGATTTTTAAGAGGACAAATTTACAATGGGCATTCCTGTTGCCACAACCGTGCTTAGAGATTTTGTGGCCTGCAAGGATGTGAGCCTAATCTTTGCCTGGAGAGAGCAGGATGCTACCTGAGATGCTACAGGGCATCTCTGACCATCCCACTGTGGTGGCAGGAGGTGAGCAGCAGGACAAGCCAAAGCAGACACCGTACCAGAAACAGCTCGGAGGGTCTGGGCTCTGCACTGGACAGCTGCAGCCTGGGCTGAAGGAAAGCCACCCATCTCCACCTCCCAATGCTGCCCTGCCCTGGGGCCCAGTCCCCAGTATGAGACATGGACCAAGCAAGCCCACAGGCAGTCCCTGTTCCTCCCCTTTAGCTCCTGTCACCAAAGCCGTGCTGGGACCCAAGCATGGAGGAGCAGAGAATTCCAGCTTCCCAGGACACATCCTGCATCCATCACTGGTGCACAGTGACCACCAGGCTCAGGCTGGTGAGAGCTCACCCATCTTGGGACAAGGACAAAAGGCAAATCCAGCTCCTACACAGCAATCTCTGCTTTTGAACTACATAATACCAATCTGGCCATTTCCTTAGGCACAGGAAAACTGAAAAGTTCTGCCTAAAATACAGGTAACCCAGCAACCCCACAGCACCACGCCATCTCCCTCCATGTTCCTAGGGAGTACAGATCCATAAACCCTGACCTCAAAAAGCAGCACTACAAGCCCTCCCAAGTTCCACACCCTCTGTGGGATGTGGCAGCAATAGGAAGATCCCATGTTAAAACAGGATGCACAAGAGGATGCCATGATCCTTCCTTTCAAGGACAGTTTTCCTCTATTTTAATTCCACATAAAATAAGGCAAGCAAAGGGCTCAGGTTTCCAGGAGCAGGTCAGCTGGTTGCAGTTGCTCTTGGATTACAGAGAAAAAAAAGCCACTGAAGGAACATCACTCTGGTTGCAGCTCTGACTTATTGTTCTCTCGGTGCCTGCAGCGATTTTGTTTTTGAAGAGCTGAGAACAGAGTGTACTGAGTGCGGCTGGCACACGAACTTGATGTGCTGACAGCAATTTGTACTCAGATTAAAAACGGAGAAGGAGGAGGGGTGGGGGGAAAGGATGTAACAAAAGCTGGAATGCCAGATTTTGACTGCAGCCCAGGTTTTAGGGATCAGAACTGTGAATTAAGGTCTATAAAACTTAAAACCTTAAAAACCTGGAAATACTTGCTCCCAGAAGCATGGTTTCTTCCAGCCTAACTCCAGCACCTCTCGAATACACAGCTGAGGGAAAACCACTGCTGCCCCCCTGGATCATAGCCCCCGCAGGATGGCCTGGCAGGGCACCCATCTCTGTGATTCTGACACGCGTGTGCTCCTGCTCACAGCGTTTGCTCCAATGGACACTTTAACTGGAAACAGGTAAAGCAAGGATAACGGGCTGTGGGACACTGGTGTATGGGGAGACTTGTTACTTGGCTCCTTATGTCCTTTCAGAGAGATGATTTCTGGCTGATGACCTCTCCGAGGAGGAGACGGTAGAGTTCTGAATTCGTGTGGGGCTTTGCTTCTTCCATCATCCCCACAGATGCTGGTTGAGCTGCTCTGGGCTCAGGGTTTTCCAACCAGCCCTCCAGGGCAGCAGCTCTGGTAGAGCCATCACAGGGACCAGCCAAGGAGAGCTCAGAGGTGCATCCCTGGGTCAGCAGTGCACTGCTGCTCTCCCAGCCCCTTTCCACCCCATCTGGCCTCCAGATGGATGTAAGTGCATCCTATCGTGATGCGTGGCCACCTACAGCATGTACAGTAGGTCCTTGTCAGGGAGAAGAAAGTGGAGTGGCTCGGGACGGGCTGATCCCTCCAGCTTCCCTACAAGGGACTAGAACTCACTCTCCACAGTAGCACCTTCATTAGGGTTGGAGTAACCTTCCCCCTTTCTCTTGATCCTTCGGATTATTCCTCCATCCTCAAACAAGTCCTCGCCTTTGAAGTCAAGCAGCTCAACCTAAGAAAAATAAAGAAAAAGTGGGCAGAGCTTGCGGGGGGGGAAGGAGAAGGAAAACAAAGCCACGAAGCAGCAGTTCATCCTCTGGCTGGAGAACCAAGCCAGCTAATTCTCCATTCAGCTGAGCAGCAGAAGTTGTCCGTAAAATCCAGCTCCAAACCACAGCATAATACACATGATTTATTAGAAACTGGGGCACATCCAGTACCTGAAGCATAACACAAAGTAACAGTAAAAATAAGTTCATTAAACCTGTAAGGGTACAACAGAGCTACTGCTGGAAGATGCTGTGAAAGTTGCCTGAGACCAGGTTAGGCAGGGGTTTCCCCTTTGTTCTCTGATGGGACCAACTCCAACCCACAGCTTAGTCCACACTCGACTTGGAAAGACTAAGCCTTAATTTAGGACAGACCCATTCCTCCTGCCTTGTCCCAGCAAGCCCAGCCCAGGAGGAATGCCTCATCCCAGCCACCACACTGTGCCAAAAATGTGGCATTCCTACCACCGCACAGCACAAATTGTTTTTTAACACCTGGAGGCATTTCCCAGCTGCTTTCTCCTTCCCCTGTACATGTTTAAACCAGGAATCTGCCCACTCCCCGCCCCGGCACCAGGGCTCTCCTCAGCCAGAGTTTCAGTCCCAGCCTCCCAACTCAGATACACATTTCTGAGAAAACCCTGGCAACAGTTCCTGGAGCAGAGGGACACACTTCAGGAATCCAAGCTGGGTTTTTTGTTGTCAGGGTTTTTTTTTTTAATTACTATTATTATTTCTAAGATGGTTAGCAAGGCAGGAAAGGAGTGAGTGAGCTCATCCATGCAACAGCTCACCAGCATTACTCACCTCGAAAAAGAGGGTAGCATTGGAGGGGATTTTGGGGGCACTGCCAGCAGAACCATATGCATAATCGGGTTTGCAGAGCAAGTAGCAGATCTCTCCTTTCTTCATGGTAGCTACCCCAATGTCCCATGCCTTGATTACCTGACCTAGGAGAGAGACAAATGTCAGGCAAGAGGGAGCAACCAGGAGCCCAGAAAAAAAACCAGCCTGGGTGCTGCAAGGATGGCACCCAAAAAAACCCCATACACCCAAGCCACTTAGGGCAGGGCTGACACCGTCTATCTGTACTGAAACAGGATCAGTTGATCCCACCAGAATGATCCCACCTGATCCTACTGGGATCATCCCACCTTCCAGCATCCCCACATCCCTGGACCAGCTCACCCTTGCCGAGGCTGAAGACAAAGGGCTCGTTCCGATCGCGGCTGGAGTCAAATTTTTTACCATTGGCCAATTTGCCTTTGTAGTGGACATAAACCTTGTCCCCAATCATGGGAGACTCATCTTCACTCCCAGGTCGCTTAATGATCTGTGAGAGAGAAATCACCCATGAGCAAGGGCCATGGGACAGCTGAGGATACATATGGAAGGAGAGAGAGAGACACACACATACATAAACATCTATATATATGCACACCCACATGCATACACACCACAGCGCCGCTCTAAACAAACAGAAGGCTCAAACGGGAGTCATTCAATTCATCCTTCCATCAGGACCTAAAAATAAATCCCAAACCAGAGCCATGGCAACGGAGTGGGACAGGGCTGGGAGTAGAGACCTGCCCGTACTTTGCAGAGGCGTCTGGATCAACACCGTGGTTCGAAACCCGAAGTTAATCCAATTATGCTCACTTTCTGTCCGTACACATTTTACTCGCAGGGGTGTGTCTGTTCACTACTCACTTCTTGTCAGCACTTCTTTTTTCCTGAATGCTACAGCCTGGAACAAGCAGTACTCAAGCTGAGGATGGAGCAGGGGAGGATGCTATTCTTAGAGAAAAGGTGCTATTTAACTGGAGAAGAGCAATAGCTGGAGAGCAGATCTATCCAGAAATGGCTCTGAATATGAGAAGGGATTGTGGAGCAGACTGAATGACCTCAGTAATGTGCTCTTTCTAACGTCTGTGAGTCACATACAAAAATTCTTTGTGGATTTACAGCTAATAATCTGATTAGGAACACAATAGCAGTGAAATTCATGGAGCAGCTCGGTCTCAAACACCCCTCCCATCCTTCTTCACTCCAACTGATGCCTTTCAAATGAAAGAACTCAATCCTATGTCCCTGAAAGTACTATGTGACCCCAAGTGCTGGGGATGCAGCCCAGCAATGTGACCATGAACCCCAAAATGCAGAAAGAAAGGCAGGACATTCTTGAAAGCCCTCCTCACCTTCAGAACCCCTCGGTCTTGAGCTGGTGTGATGTCCTCCCCGCGCTCAGCGAGGGCCACTGCCTGCACCTCCCCTTCGCTCTTGGTGGCCTCATCAGTGGTCATGGTCTCCTTGCATAGGCACTGGACCTGGGGAGACACAGCATGCGCCCCATCAGCCCAGCAGGACCATGAGAGGTGGTGTAAAAGGAAAGGGTTTATCACCCTTCATGGAAACAAAATGCACAAGCATCTTCTCCAAAAAATAAAGCAAACCCAACACCAAAAGAATCCCAACTACCTGCGTGGATAAAAGAGAAAATTCACAGCAAGGATCTAAGGAACTGTGGTTTTTTGGGCAAAAAGCCACATTTTCCATCAAACACAGACTTTTTCCAATGGTTCCTGGTGAAAAAGGAATTGCCTATGGTTTCAAAAACATATTTCCAGACGATTTCCTTCAGACCTTAAGGCTATTTTGGTAGCTGTGCTGCTGCATGATACGTCATCAAGGAAACGTGACAGAGATTTGGAAAGCAATGTTTTTTTTCAGAAATAAACCAGATCTATTAAAGTCACTCTAATTGCGAAACTTTCCCCCAGTCTTTGGTGTGGAAACGGATGTTAACCAGCAGGAGAAATCATTCATTTGGGGGATTCAGAAAGAGCAGAGAAAGGATGTTTTCAGCTCCAAGGGCAGTTAAGTCGTGTTGCAAGAAGAATTGTGTTCCACACACCCAAGTGGAAAGGGAAGAACTGGAGCCCAGCCCCTCCCCCCAGCACAGGAAGCCACTGAGACACAAAGAGCCCTGCAATGCAAGAAGCAAAGAGAAAAATAAGGGAACTACTTACTGCAGTGCTCAACTATCACAGTCTTTGGGGCAATATTTAACTTTCCTCTGCCCTGCTGAGGTTTCAGATGGGAACATCTTAAAAAAAAAACCACTGAAAAAGCAACTTGTGGTGAGATCCACTATCTTGAAGGTACTTATATACTGGAAAACATGCCATCAGTTACTTTGGAAGAAATGTTTGACAATACGGGTGGTGAAGCATTGGCACAGGTTGCCCAGAAAGGTGACGGCTGCCCCATCCATGGAAATATTCCAGGTCAGTTTGGAAAGACCTCTGAGCAACCTGGTCTAATGGAAGGTATCCCTGCTTGTGGTGGGGAAATTGGACTACAAGGCCTTTAAAGATTCCTTCCAACCCAAACCATTCCATGATTCTATGTTTCTGGTGCTGGGACAGTCTCTAAGCCCTCACAGTTCACAGTGCCGTGCCACCACCACGGCGTTCCTCTTGGAGATGAGCAAGGAGGCAGTGGCCATGATGGCACAGGCATGTCATTGGCACGGTGCACCGGCTCGGGGCTTCCTGGCACAGATCCTGTGCAGCACCAGGGACGCAGCGTCCATAACCTATTTATTAAGGTCCAGGAGAAGCCTGAAAAGGGGAGAAGCTTGCCAAAGAAGTGCCACCATCTGGGGCAGAATCTCCCAAGGTCCACCAAGCAGCCACCACTGGGATGCAGAAGACAGAAGGGGAGGTGCTGGCTCTGGCTTGCCGGTTGCTAAATCCCACCAAGAGACATCTAAAAATACACCATACACATCCTTCTCATTATTTTTCTACGTAAGCAATTAGAGGAGTCATCCAGGGAAGCTGGCCAAGGCGAGCAGGAGGGGAGACGCTCTGCGTCAGAAGCAGGGCAAGCGCTGGAGCCCACAAGACCAGCTATTAAGATGTGGCCCACATTATGAAAGAGCTCATGACTTCTCCGTCCAGCAAAAACAGTTCCAACTAGGTTACAGAAAAGAGCATGCTGCTCCCACTTATATCCCATTTGGAGCAACAGAAGGAGGCTGGCTGGGGTCCAAAATCCCAATTAATTTGAAACAAACACTTGTAGGGCAAAAAAAATATCTGCTACTCCCCAAGACTTAAATGCCAAGCAGACAGGGATGTCACTGAGAGCTGAGCAAGTTTGCTGGTGGTGTCAGAGCCTGAATCTTCTCATTGCAGGACCATGTGTACTCTGGATACAGGGAGGGAACTAATTCTTTACCCCATACAAAAGCCCACGAGTGTTTCTGACACAACAAGCACATTTTGCTTTCCCACTGCTGCTACTACACACAAGTTAATGTAAGTCTGTAAATGATGCCAGGATAAACCATCCTCCCTCCTGCTTCATTTCCCTGGGATACAAATCTGGACAGGTAGAAGAAGCACAGAAATCCGTATCATAAAAACAAGCCACTTAATTTTACAATTCCCTCTCCACACAGGTATTGCTATCTTCCAATCCAGAGAAACAGGTGAAAATTCAGAGTGGAGAATGGGATGCAGATGTCTGACCCCAGGCTGAGGACAGGCAGGTATCACACGTTAGAGTTTCACCAACCACACGATCCTGATCCCAAGCCACGTTTCCTAGAAATCAGCATACCAGGAATTTGCCAGCTCCAAGAGGAAACTTCGTGTTGCAGATCCCTCTCAGAGGCTCACAGAAGGGGAAAGGGAAGAGGAAGAGCAAGGCTGGGGAGTGTTTGAGGGGTCTTACCTTGCCACATGCAATTGCTGGAGAACGACTGAAGGTCCCGGGAGAGTCTGGGGAGGTGTTCACCCAGAGATACAATGGGAAAAAACCTGGTAAGAAGAGGTGGGGGTGGAAGGGAAAGAAACTCCATGTGCTGTATTCTAAAAGAGGAGTTGGGGATTTAAGAAGAAGGGAGAACTGAGACAACAGTTTCAAGCCACAGATGATGCTCCACCCTGGTCAGAGAGGGGTGATGAGACTATGGCCAAAACTGCTCATTGCAGCCATGGGAAGATGTTTTGACTTGCTGTTTCCACAAACAGTGTTTAGCATCTTACCATCTGCTTTTAAAAAAATAAACCAAAGCTATATTCGGTCCAATTTTTTTACTAGGATGAAAATTAGCAGGATGGAAAAATAAGAGTCGGCTGCTCTGGCATTTAGTATTTTAAGACTCACTTAGCACAAAGTGCTTTCACTTCCACGGCACCACAACAGCCCTAAAAGCTTCAGGTTGCAATACAGGAGGGAATTTCTTTAAAATGCAAAGGTCAGGCTGAAAAAAACAACAAAGCTAAATGCACAGGGGGAAGATGTGGGGCCATGAATGCTAGTGAGCATCACCCCAAGGTGATGCAGCAGCATGGGGCTGCACCTCCATCCTCCGTCCCCAGCACACCTGCCAACTGATAATGAAGAACAACCCAATTAGCATAAGCAGCTGGCTCTCTCCACTGTCCCAATGGGGTTCCACTTTCCCTTTGATCACAAGAACTACTTTTTTTGGTAAAATATCTTCTTGCTGAGCAAACTGCCGCTGTGCAGCAGGAGAGGGAAGATCGGAGCAGCGATTTTACCCAGACGAGAGTGTTTTAAGACACCTGCAATGCCAGCCTGCTGAGCACAGACCCAGAAGATGGTGATAACAAATTCAAATTGGGATTACTAACAAAATGTGACCTTCTTAAGACCAACAAGGCAGCTCCACATAATCCTCAGCTCCATCCCAACACATAAGGATGCACCCAGACATCGAGTACCATTTCTCACAGTCACATATCACAGCTTGAATTAAAAATTAATTTTTTTCTTTTTTTAATCCTGGACACTTGACTTTCTCCTCCCTCCTTTAAAATAAACAGGGAAGCCATAAAACTGAAACTACTGCTCACATGGATTGATTTACTTCCTAGCACGCACATTGTGCAAGCGGCCAACATCCCAGCAGGCCAGGCACAGCAACCTTTATTCAAACAAAAAACCAAAATGCAAACAGAGCTGCTTTAATTGCCCAGCACCCTAACAAACTTCCATCATGCCCAGGGACTCACTGACTCACTAGGGACTGAAGCAAACTCCCTGGTCTCCTTTATCTATGGCCAGTCCCTGCTCTAGGTTTAACACCTTCTTCCCATGGAGACCCCAGTATCTCCCGAGCTTCTCCCAGGCAAAACAGTGCCACCCATTCCACAGGGACATCTCAGAGGGGAGTGCAGTCAGCAATCACCTCCCAGGAACCAGAAGGTATCAGTCTATTAACAGAAGAGCAGCAGCAAGGGAAGGTTTTTAAACAGTGAAGGGTAACAAAATGAGAAAACTGCTGCATCCAACTAACTTAAATACAACAATGTATGTTCCCATCACACGTGCTTAACCATTCTGCTAATATAGCTAATATTTTTAAGCTTCTGAAATGGTTTTAGTTAAGATCCAAGTCATAACTATCTTTTTTTAAAATATGTGAAATAAGAGGCTGCCCTCGATTTCAGCTGCAGCAAGAGGAACAAGTGAGCAGGATAGGTCACTAATCCCTGCCAGAAAAAACATTACAGGCGAAAGCAAGTTAGGTTCAGCCTCTCTGCATCCCCCAGAGTGAGGCAAACACACCCATGCCAACAACACACAAAAGACTTCCAGAGAGGGGTGGTTTTATCTGCCCAGTTTACAATATAAACCCATTAAAAATAATCTGGCTCTTTTGCTGGTTATCTAGCAAGGCAACAGCAAGGAAATGCTTGCTTGGTGTTTTTTCCAGATTGCTTCAAAATAAAAAGAATCACAGGGATAAAATTCCTTTGAGCTGTCTTGCAAGCAACACATCAGCAGCCTGTGGTCCATCTCCTCCAGTGCGGGGACACAGAGACAAAACACCTTCTGCTTTCATGTGAAATGGGAAAAAAAAAAAAAAGGCAGTATTTTCTTTTCTCCCTCCCTTATTTCAAAAGATGAATGTATACTGGGGAACGGAAAAGCCATAAACATTTATGGGTTCTTGCTCTTCCAAGGGAAGAAGGTGCTAGGGACAGGATGCAGTTGAGGATCTTTTACACACCAATGTTCTACAGCTCCTGTCCCCCAAAGCCATCCCTGGCCCCAGCATAGATTTCAGCTGCTCCCACCACAAAAATCACAGCAGGACTCTGCCACAGGCAACAGATCTCAAAAATACTGGAAAAAAGAGGAATGCAGGAGCCAACAGCAGAGCCTCTGCTCTGCATCAGCAGGTAGAGGCACCAGCCTGCACCCCTCCTGCTCCTGAGGGGCTGACACAGCTTTGGATGGTGGCTAAAAAAAACCGACTAAGGAAATATGGTAACAATAAATGTATAAATAGCTATTCCACACCTGCCTGAGCTTCTTGGGAGATGGCTGGCAGAAGGGCCAAGCGCTGCATCCTAACAACCTCAGAGGCCATTATATACAGACACTTACATCACAGTGGGGAATGCAATTTCCTAAAGCTTTCATAAATTAGATTATGTAACTGTATGGGAAAAAATATAATAATATAGACAAGAAGGTTACATAAACCATCTGTAAAATGTGAGAAAGTACTTGACATCCCACTACCCGCTCCTTGGCACGCTCTAACTAGGTCTTTTGCCATCAAAAATAAGCAGGCTCCTATCAATCATGTCCTCTCCCCTGGTCCAAACAAGCAGGGAGAACAGACCCAGCCAGGCTTTTTGGAAGGAAATATTTCACCTCTGGCTACTAAATGTGAAGTTTCCCTCCCCATACAGCACACTCCAGTGAAGTTCAAGCCCTCCACAGGTGAGCTGAGGCAGCCTCCTGGCAGCAGCTACATCAATGCTGAGCAAATTCAATTTCAAGGGACAGCTTGGGGGGACTAAAATAAATACAAAATGGGAATAAACAAGAAATTCCTTGTTTGCCAATTCTGTTTTTATTTAGTCTTTTCTCCAGAACAAATCTGACAATTAAAGTTAGATTTTTTTTTTTTCATTTCTAAAAGCATCTCATTGCTTGCAACAGATTTCAGGCTTTCTCCAAGAAACTATCAGCCAGGTGGCTCGAAATGGCAGCACCCCCTGGCAGTGCTAATGCTGTTTTTAATCACTGATCTCCATGCACAGGGCAGCACCTCAAGAGCCCAGTGCTGAATCCCGAGGGGGGATCCCCGACTCAGCATACAGCATTGCCGCCAGCAGTGCTGGCGCCCAGAAATAACTCTGCACACAAGACCATCTGCACCAATGGTCTATAAATGCCAAATTATTTTGGGTAAAATGCAATTCCCAGCATGCTGTGAAACACCAGCTCGTTCCTGTGCCAAATCAGGATTTCTTGGAGAGGAGAAGGAAACGTCACAAGTGGACAAACTGCGGGAGGGGGTCAGGGTGGCCATCGCTGTGGGACACTGCGAGGTGCAGGCAGGGTCAGCCCTTGGGCAGAAGGAGGGGCGGGGGCTGAGGATGCTGCAGCTTTGAGGGTGATGCTGGACCACCGCCAGGGCACCCGGATCCCTGCCTGCCCAGAGAAGCAAGAAGATGCACATGGATATGCACATGAACACTCATGGGCACACATACACACTCGTGTGCATCACTTGAGGGTGGGAAAGGAGTCTGCATCCCACCAGGGCTCCTTGCTGGGATGGGGGTCACATCTCAGAGGTTATGCTAATTGCCAGGCGGTGCCTCCTAGAGCTCATTTTATTAAGCGATTACATTTAACATAAATCCAAAAGTACTTGAAATAAGAATATTTCTAATGAGGTTAAGTATCTAAGAGCAATACTGCTATTTACAAAGATGGGACATTGCAGGCAGAAGATGATTTAACTGCAGTCCCTCGTCATCCCCGCTCTTCACTTCTGACAGTTACTTTGGTATTATTTTCCTAATTTTCCAACACACTCACTTGCAAAATCAGAAATCCTTAGTAATCACTATTACTAGTTATGGAAAAAGCTTGTTGGCTCCATGACAAACAAATTACATGAACAACTTGTACGTTAGAACACTCATGGCCACTTCTTTACACCCACAAACTGAGAGCACTAAAATAAAAGAAAACCCTTGCTGAGTAATTTGCTATTTCCCTGTGATATGCATGAGATCTGTATGAGTTTTGCAGCTCCCTCAAGGGGCTGAAACAATGTTATATAAATACATATAACTGAGAGTGACTATAAAATAAAGTATAAAAAAGTATAAAAGGACAAATAACTGAGGATAAATTATTCTCCAATTAGTTTATAAAATACTCTTCCCCTGAGGCAATCAGATAGAAGATGGTCTTGGTGCTGAGCATCTCAAACCTTCCAGCAAACTTTCTCCTTCTGCAAGCAGGTAATTAAAACACACCTAATTACCTGCTTTTACAGATACAGCAGTGATGTTCCCAAAGGATGCAGTATGGTTTTTATTCAGGAATTGTCCTTATTTTCTGCCTCATCCCGGTGGGAAGATGCTCTAACAGTGCTGGGAAAGGATCTCAACATGGGCAAATACAACCTCAGGAAGCAGAGGTTATTTCTTTTTATTTTTTTTATAAAAGAAATAAAAATAACTGCACAAGCAGTGATCCCAGCAGACACCTCTGCTCTGGACAGGATGGACACCATGAACAGCCCCAACATGCCAGCACTCCCCACTGGACCCCCTCCAGCACCAGTCCTGTTCCATCCTCCAGGTCCAAAGCAACCAGAGAGGACACATGCTGTCATCCCTCCCCATGCATTTCAGCAGAAGCAATAACTTTTCCACCAACTCCCCAGAAATCTGCTTTTCTCAGTGCCTCCACATATTTTCCCTAGCACAAGCCCCACCACCTCAAGCCCACAGAAAAGCCCCCGGCCACCGCTTCCCACCCCTTCTTCCACCAGCACCCCACCACCACTGGCTCCTGCGAGCACCCAGCTCCATCCCAGCCTTGTCTTCCCCTTCCTGCATCACACAGGTTGCTGTCATCGAGCCACAGGGCCAAGGACTAGCAGGCCTCCAAAGACCAGCATCCCACCTCTGGGCTTCAAAACTCTCAGCACCACTGGGAAGTTATTCCTGCTCAACCCCCCACTCCTGGCACATCCACTGGCAGTGGTTCCCTCTCCGTCAGTGGCGTTTCTGCTCCCTCCAGCAGTTTTGTCCCATCTCCAGGGTACCAGACTGGAAATAAAACCCAAGTATCTCCAGACTGTAGCATTGCCATCCAAATCAAACCCACCATACCTTCAAGAAAATAGCCCATAAAAGCCAGATACAGGCTCTGCCAGATGCATTTAATTATTTTCTTCTCCCCAGCCCTTCAACAGGGCAGGGAAAGAGGCAGCAGGGAGACAGCTTTCCCACATTTTAAAGGAAAGAGTAATTTGTGCTTTCAACTTTTCCTTTGTAACTTTTATTGCCAGTTTCCAGGCTGGGGTTGATACCCCAGTGATATCCCAAATCCACCTCAACAGTTTAATAGCCCATTATGGTGAGACGCTATTTAAACTCTGTGTTTAAAACCGTAAAGTATCAGATCCTGGCCTTTTTTTTTTACTTTACTTTTTAAGGGTTTTTCGCACCAGCACCCACGGGTTCCTATAGCTCATTGTATAAAATACTGTCTCCTGAGAAGAGCAAGTTCACTCAAACGTTCATTTTAAAAACAGAAGCTTGAAAAAGTTTGTATGCCCAGAGACAGGGGAAAATAGCAGATTAAAAAAAAAAAAATCACATTTACCTTGTGCAACTACTTATACTTGCTGCCAAAGGCACTATATAGTATATAGTAATGCACACACCCTGCAGGGTCTTTCTGGTCGGTGGTGTTAGAGGAAACCCTACGGCTGCGCCCAGGAGTCTCGTCTAGTGAGGTGAAGCGGGGGAAAGAAAAACCCCCTCCATCGAGCAGCATCCCCTGGCACAGCCCCGTCCCCTCCCCACCCAGTGCTCGCCAGTGCCTCCAGCAACGCTCGGGCACCTCCGCATTAACTCTCTCGGACGTTCCCTGCACTAAGGGGGTTATATGGGGTGGGAACCCCCATCCTATCCTCATCCCACAGCAAGAGCTGAGGGCACCATCCTCCTTCCCCACACGATGCTCCAGCCCCACGAGGGACCTCGAAGCCCTCCACAGAGCCCCAGGAAGGGTCCGTCAGCCCCACGCATGCAACTCCGCACTGCCCCACGTTTTCGCCCCCCTTACCCACGGCACTTCTTCAGCCCCACACACACTGCCCACCGGACTCTATAGCCCAACGAGCGCCCCAAACCCACCTGCCTCTGCCTCTGCCTCTGCCCGGCTCCGAGTGACCCGCGCTCCCGCTCGGCTGCGCCTCCGGGCACGGCGCCCGCCGCCCCGCCCCGCCCCGCCCGCGCCCCATTGGCCGCTCCGCCTGCCTGTCTCGGCCACGGCGCCCGCTGTGCCTTCTCATTGGCTCCAGCGGACGCGTATGCAAATCAGAGCGCTCTCCCCGCCCCCGGCGGGCCGGGCCGCTCGGGCCCCCCGGTGGCCCCCGCGCACTTGCCGGGCGGGGCCGCCGAAGCCGGGCGGGAACGGCGGTGTCGGGCCTCGAGCTGTGTCCCGGGGGTCCCGGCTGTCGGGCCTCGAGCTGTGTCCCGGGGGTCCCGGCTGTCGGGCCTCGAGCTGTGTCCCGGGGGGTCCCGGATCCGAGCGATGCCCGCGGGGGTTGGCTCCACGAGTGCTTCAATGTTCCCGGAGCCCCGGGCTGTCCCGCTCCGGGGAGAACGCGGTACCAGGTTCAGGCGAGCTCCTCAAGGGCACCCTTACCCCAGAGAACCAACCAGCCCCGTGCAAGGCCCCCCCGTAACGACCCACGGGTACTCCAGCGCCTGCAAGATCCTGGGGGCTTGTAATGGGAAATTCTGCGCTAGAGACTGAAAAATTTGTCTCCGCAGTTGGGAACAGAGAGATGTGGGTTTGGAGAACTCAACGGCTGCTGGGTTATGCAGGAATGTTCCAATTCGGTATGAAGGAGGTAAGATTTTTGTTAAAAGCTGCCCCAAAATACTCCCCGAGATTAGAAATAATGTACATTTGCAATTAAGCATCTCATCGCTGCTTGTCAACTTTCAGCTAATTGCAGCACCTGAGCAAAGAGGTGCAAAAAAATGTTGGGGACAGATTTAAAATAGGGCATCTCTGAGTATTTTATAAAGTGTCCGTTTTTACCAGGTTTGTGTTGGAATGAGTGCCTGCAGCTCCCAGCCTGCACCCTGATTCCCACATGTTAATCCAATAAAACCCCCATGGTCAAACTGAAGACAGCACAGCCTTGGCAGGTGCTTTCTCACAGGTTTGCTCTGTATGCTGAGTTTGATTCCCCAGCTGTAATTTAGACACTGATGTCACTTGTCAGAAATACAAAGTTAAAATTAAAGCCCACTTTAGAAAAAAAAAAATTGTTTTCACAACACGTCATTTTTCCCCTCTCTAAAATAACCCAGGTGAATCTTGCATTTTGGTTTTGAACATTTCCATTTACCAAAAAAAATAATATTGTGTGTTTGCAATATTAGCGAACCACATAGCTTAATTCTGTCAAGCCCCTGAAATAACACCCAAGTCCTGAAAAATCCCATGCAACCCATGGCAGCAGTGAGGGGGTTCAGCCTGGTTTGTCCTTGGAAACCTTACAAAAATGGTAAATTTTTTTGCATCAAAAAAAATCACACAAAACACATGGGAAGAAAGCACCAGAGTTGCTTTTTCTAAAGACATGTTCCAAAACACTGCTATATCAGCACTGGACCCTTCAGCTCACTCAGCTTTCTTGGGTGATGAGATGTCCAAAATCCCCCACTTGGCCAGTGCTGGGGTCTGCCCTGTTCACCCCCATCCCTGTAACACAACCTGGAGGAAATCTGTTCCATAAATAATCCTGTCCAGTTTTGGGGCGGCTGCCAGGGGTACTGCTTGTTCCCCCTCACTGTCCAGATGGCTTCATATGTCCTGCCCCAGCCCTGTGCCCAGCCCCAAAAGGACAGGGAGTCTGGGGGAAAGTCTTGCCCTGCACTGAAACAAGGGAGCAAAGCCAAGAAACCTGCCCTGCCTTGTGCTGCTCCCAAGCACCTTGTGTGAGGTAAGAGCAGCAATTCCTGAAAGAGAAAAAAGTTAAAAAATAATAGGGGATATTTTTATTCATCCTTGTCTTCTGCTAAAAATAACCAGTGTTAATCTGCCTTAAAAGCATGAGGAGGAAAGAAGTCCTTCCACCTCAGCTTCACAGTGAAGAGCCACGTCAGTCAACCTCTCAGGCCTTGGAGAGTGGAAGAAATGGGTTTTCTCCTGGTCTCTTTTTGTGTGTGACAGCACAAATCGATGGTCCTGGGCCAGATGACCCATGCAAGATGCTCTCTTCCCAGGGGGATCAAGTCCATCGTTCCCCCGCAGTACCCAGATCCCCATTGCCCATTTGGGGGATCAGAGCAGTTTTTTGCAGCCTGATGATGCCATGGCCTGGCTCGCCTGCACCCCCTGTATGTGCACCCCTCCAAGGGCCCGCTTTGTCCCAGGCAGAGGGGTGCAGTGTGGCAGGAGCCTGGTGTCATGGGAAGTTGTGTGTTTATGGGAGGTGCAGCCGGGTGTTGCACAACAGGCAGCAGAGTACAGGAGAACACTGTGTCCTCGCCGCTGGCTGTAGGTGCAGCTGCACTGGCAGCAGGAATGGACAGACAGGGGGGACGTGAGGGCATGGGGTTATGGAGGCAGTAGTGCAAGACCACTCGTTTGGTATGAAGATACTTGACCCGGGGTTGCAAAGCAGCTGGAAAGCTGCTTTCTGTATTAAATTTCCCCCAAAACCTTCCTACTAGAAAGGCCACAGGAGGGATTCTGTGTGTAGTCATGGAATGACTGCCCCAGCCTGGGGCAATCCCTCTGATCCCTCCTGAGGCTGCAACACTGTCCCTCTCTGAGCCTGGACTCATGGCTCCTACAATGAATTTTTAACAGCAGAGGGGCCCCACACACATGGGGACCACCAGAGCAGCCATGACTCCATCACAGGCTTGATCCTGCTCCATTCTGCAGCACAGCTAGGGCTGGCTCTTTCTACATGTATTTCCAATCCATAAATTATCAGATTGTGATCCAAATCCTGGTCCTGTTGCAAAAAACCCTCTTGCCAGCAGACAGGAGCACCTCCAGCCAGAGGCTTTGCTGAGGCTGGATCCATCCTTGCATTTCCATCTTCCCTATGACACTTCCTTCCAGACACCAGGGACTGCTTTTAGAAGCTGAAAGGACACAAATATTTTCCCAGATTATTTATCTTCTGAGGAAGGGGGGAAAATCCCTGTCCTCCCCAGCTGGCGATGAGCAGATCAGGGCTGGGAAGAGTCCAGGGCTCCCCCAGCCCTGCCAGAGATCCAGCCCCACACAAGTAAGGGCAGGATGCAGCGGGGCCAAAGTAGGGAAGATAAATAAAGTCCGGCTTTGCCGTCCTGGCTGGTGGCCACTTCCAACACAAAGTACATTCCGGTCTGGACGTAACGAACTGTACCAGCCTGCGCCGGGGAGGGTGGCTGGCTGGGCTGGCTGGGGCTCTTCGCCCGCCCCGCTCGACCTGGGGTGTCAGGGTGGGAGGGTGCAGGCTGGCACCTCTCTTCTGAGTTGGGTGCGGGGGTGGCGAAGGGTGCAGTACCCTCGAGCGTGACCAGCAGCCAGGCTGTGCCCTACAGTGTAGATGCTCCTGCTAGAGGGACCTGAGGCCCAAAAACATTCCGGGGAGATCCCCGCGGGTGCCCTACTGCTTGCTGGGTGCCTGCGGAGCCCCGGCCGGGGGCACACTCGGCAGGGATTGCACGAGCGTTCCTCGGGCCAGCGCTACGGCTGCGACCCCCACGCCCCGCCGGCAGCGCCCGGGCCTCGCCCCGGCTTCAGCCCCACCACCCCGGGGAGCCGCAGCCGCGGAGCCCGGAGGAGCCGCCGGGGCCGGGCCGGGCTCTGCCCCTACCGGGAGCCGATCCGGGCGGGCGGGCGCGGTGCCAGGGCTCGGCGTGGGGACGCGATGTACCGGCCGCGGAGCTGCGGGAACAGCCTGACTCAGCGGCGGGAGGGGCAGGGGGGGAGGCGGCCGGGCAGGGCCACGGCGGGGCCTCCCAGCGGCTGGGCTCGCTCGGGCCCCCTGGCTGCTGAAGACCGGTGTGGCCCCTGTCATCACCCCGCATCCCCCCAGCAATGCCCCTGGCGTCACAGCCGGCATCAACCCCCAGCACCACCCCTAACACCCCTTTCAGCATCCCCCAGAGTGTATCCCCAGCAATGCCATGCCACTGGGCTGGGCTGGGAGATCTCTGCTGGGCTGGGAGGTCTCCAGAGCCAGGGGCCCTGGCCGTGGGCACAGAGTGGCTGTCCTGGCTGTGGGCACAGTGTGGCTGTCCTGGCTGTGGGCACAGTGTGGCTGTCCTGGCTGTGGGCACGGTGTGGCTGCCCTGGCTGTGGGCACAGAGTGGCTGCCCTGGCTGTGGGCACAGAGTGGCTGTCCTGGCTGTGGGCACGGTGTGGCTGTCCTCTGCCTGTCCTGGCATGGCCACAGTCGGGCACTGGTGACGTCTGGCCCCTGACAAGGACATACAACCCTGGCCAAGGCTGGCCTGGGCAGACAGGGCTCCTGGTGTCTCCAGTGTGCATCCTGGGTAATGCCAGATCTCAGGGGTGCTCCCCACTGTTGTGGAATGGCATGTGGGGCTGAGGAACCCACAGAAACAGCAAGTCCATGGAGAGATCCCTGTGTCCCATATCCCCTGTGCCTCTGCTCTGCCTGGAGCTGGCCAGCCCTCTGCTACAGGAGAGGGGCTGCTGTTCCTGTGCCCATCCCCATCAACTCCTTACTCCACTCCTCATCCTGTACTGATGAGGACATGGACCTGGTGGCCTCTTGCCAGGGCCACCATTACAATGAGAACAAGACTCTCAAAGCTTTCACCACCCACCACAAGTTTAAAACTAAAATCCAGGTCAGAATTTTCTCTTCTTGCAGCTCTGCTGAGCCAAACTTTCAGGGGCCAGAAGGTCCCCATTCACCCCACTCCCCCTCCACCCATTCCCCTGCCACACTGGGGACCTTCCAAGCTGTGCCACCCTCCCAGACGTGTCCCTGGTTCTTCTGCAGGTTCAGATCCTGAAGCTGCCAGTCACCCTTGTTGTGGAAAAAACGTTTCCTGCAGCGCCTTCTCAGCTGTGAGGAATGGCCACCAGTCTTTGTGGGCTCCCCACCTGCTGCAGAACCCTTGGGGCAGTGTCAAGTGGCATTGTGGGTGCCTGATAGTTGCTGTGCCCCCAGGGATGGAAAAACGTGGGTGAAATCTGCATCAGAGAAGCTAAGAACACCCTCTCTGATGACCCCTTCATCTCCTGCTCCCTCCTCAGCTCTGCCAGATGGCTGCCTCCTCTTCCTCATCCTGCTGTAGTATATCTGTGCTCCTTCCCCACGCCCAAAATGCTGACTCCAAGCTGGGCATCACACCCTGCACGCTACCCTGCCCCGGGCACAGCTCTGTCGGGGTCAGAGCTTAGGGGATTTGCCACCTCACTGCAAGCCAGGGCTGCTCCCAGCACCGTCTCTCCCCAGGTCCATCTTGATCTCCCAAAGCTCCTGCACATCTTGCAGTCAGAGGAGATACTCTACAAGATACTGATGGAAGTGATGCATGAATGTCTCCCATGGCATGTACAACTGCTGCCCATACAAGGTCTTTTTCAGGGAGGACTCCCACCTGGCTGACCTCTCACCTCCTGGCCACATCTGTTCATCCTGAGGAGGTGCAGGCATGGTCATGCAGAGCCCGCAGTGTGGCGAGACATGGGAGGTGGGCATGACCACCAAACACCCTGAGAACCCACAGCTTCAACACCCTCTGCAAGTTCCTCTTCTCTGGCAACAAACCTTTTCTAGGAAATGCTTCCAACCAGAGCAGCCACAGCAGGAAATAAAACAAGTCCAGCACAACCAAAGTAGCTCCCTGATATCCTGGGGCTCCTGCATATTCCCATCCCTTGCACCCCCTTTGCTAGCACTCCCCCTGAGCAGAGTTCACCCCATGGCTCTCTGCTGACCTAGAGCAATTATTATACGATTGCACATACATATAGGTAAAGCTATCATGTCCCTGTGGCTTTTTCCAGGACCTTCTGGCCCTGTTGTCCCCAAGCCAGGCCCCGGAGCCTGCGCCGAGTGAAAACGCTGGCTTGCAGCTCAGCAGAAGCTGCTCTTTACTCAAATTCTCCCACAGCCAGATCCAGGCATTCCCGGGAAGGGGAAAGGCAAGGTGGCAGGGCAGAGGTTCCAGGGGGTCTCTTTCTTCACCACCACCTCTAGAAGCCCTGGGGGTCCTTGCAGACACCGAAGTTGCTGTTGGTAATGGAGCCCACGATGGTCTTATCAGCGTCACAGGTCAAGCCGCTCTCGCAGGGACAGTTGTAGTAGACCCCATAGATGCTCTGCAGGGAACCAAGACAGTGCAGTGTGGGGGACATGCCCCCATCCCCAGCCACCCCTGGGAGCAGGAAAAGCACATACCTTTGGGGAGCATTTCTGGAACTCGGCTGCCTTCGGTGCACATCGAGCCAGGCTGAGGCCACTGACCCGGTGGCAGCAGCCACTCTTGCACTGGGCACTCTGCATGCACAGCTCCCCAATCTCCTGCATGACAAGGCAGGGCCTGAGCGCCAGATCCCTCTCTGGCCCACTTTGATCCCGCCCTACCGTGGACCCAGGGGGGTTGGGTGTGTCAAACACCAGCTCTGCCTTTCAGCTGAGGCCCAGCACCACTGCCAGCATGCCTGAGTTTCCCAGTATGCAGCATTTCCTCAGTCTGGCCCAAAAGCCACCCACTGAAGTGCTATTTTTGGGGGGTTCATGGGAGCAGGGCTGAGACACCACAGGAAAGTGTCTCCCCTCCCCAGTCCCTGTGAACCACCCAGGGTGGGGGTTCTGGCTGGCTCAGGCAGCTGAGAGCTTCAGTATCATCCACTCTATGACTTCCCTTTTCCTTTACACAGCTGCTTTTCCGGGCTCCAAGATCCCTCACAACTCTGGGAAACCCATCATGTCATCCCCACCTGCCTCAGTGCTCCCAGACACAATAATTTTTGCTCTTGCATCCATCATCCTGGGGGTCCCCCACATAGCTGCTGCCAGAGGTCAAAACATTGCAGACACCTCCAACCCTCCATGCATTGTGTGCCCCACTGCAGCAGTTGGAGAAACTCCTGCTGTGCCAAGACCGTGGTTAGTCTCCTCTTACCAAGTTGAAGATGAGCCCTCGCTCCTGCTGTGCTGACAGGGCTGGGGCCAGGAGCATCAGGGCCAGGAGCAGGCAGGCAGGCACCATGTTGGCCATGGTGGGCTTCCTTGTGCCTCCACCATGGGGCCGGCAGGTGCTTTATAGCCGGTGTCTCCATCAGCTGACGTGGTTGCTCCTATCACACCTCAGCTCGTGGCGTTAGGGCAGTGCTGCACTGCCCAGGGCGGGGAAACAGCTGCCAGTGCTACCAGCTCCCGTTCCCATGTGACTGTCCCTTGCTGGCGATGGCAACCTGCCCTTTGGCAGCTCCTTTGGCCAAACCTAATGCAAAGTAACGGCCCTCCTATGCTTCCAGTCCTCCCTCCTGTCCCTCACCTTGGCAGCAGCGAGCTGTGGAGCTGAAATGCCCTCCTTGCGGGCTCAGGGTTTGTTCACAGGCAAAGTGAGGGCCGGCGCCATGGCAGGAGCTCCGTTCCATGAGAAAAGTGCCCGTCACCAGATCCTCCATCACTCAAGTGGTATGATCACAAATGGCAAGAAACCTAAGCATACAAAAGAGAGCTCAGCCCCCCTGCAAACATCCTGCTGGCCTTTCTCAGTGCTCCGGAGCTCACCAAGGTCCCCAGCCCATGGGCCAGAACGTCACCCTGCCCTGCCGAATATTTGCTCTATGTTTAAGTGCTTGGGGGCTGCAACTGATAAGAGGAAAACAACCCTGGGAACAGCACAGCTTTTCATGCCTGCAGTGGCTTGGCTGCTCTCAGCAACGATTAATGGCCAGGCTGCCCTGACCTTTGACAGCTGCAAGGGTGATGCCGAGGCTGACGCTGGCTATGGGTGTCACACTGGCGTGTGGCATCCAGTGCTCATGACAGGAGATGAACCTGTGTGGTCTCTCGGGATGTGAGGCAGATGTGGCTCCTGGAGAAAGGTCCCAAGGTGGCTGCAGGTGCCTGCAACCTGTCAAGACACGCTCTAGGGGTGCCCATGGTCTTCCGGCAGCAGGACATGCGATTGGTCAGAGACCTGGCCCTGGCACGGGTGCTGGCCGACACCATGGTGTGTCACCGTAGCAGGATGAGCCATTTCCCTCTCCGCAGTGAAACTGTGGGGATGGTCCCCTCCCTGCCTGCAGCCCCAGGCAGTTCTGGAGTTGATGGTGATATCTGAGTTTTGAGATGTAACAAGAAGTAACAATTTTTACAACGGAATGTACCATAGAAACTACATATAGCTGTGCCAAGTGATTTAAAGGGACTAACAAAGCAAAGTCAAGAAACAATGAAGAAGGGAACTGAGGCAGCCAGCCAAGCAACACCCAGTTCCTCTATAACCAGGTGTGTTGTCTTAAAGAAGTTCATAAGGCAAGCACTTAGAATTTTGGGGGTTCTAGACATAACCAACAGAGATCACTGATGAAGCCCCTAAAGACCTTATAAGGATATGTATGCATGCTAAAAAGCATTGAGAGAGGTCATAAATATGTAGCAAGAATGCAGGGAATGAAAAATGAATAATCATGTAAAGCTGACATATAAGTTGTAGTGAAGATACCTCTGTGTGCTCTTTGGTGAACTGATTCCCAGGGCAGTGCTGTGATTATACAGCACTGTGTAATAAAGAATGTCTGGCTTCTAATACTCACAAATTGAGTCTTAGAAGTTTCTTTATGAGCCAGTTTTAGGCTACAATGTGGGGGTCAAAGGGGCTGCAGTGATGCAACACCCTATGTACTCCCCACCAGTGGGGGAAGACCCTTGTGACATGGGCTGGGAGGTCAGAAAGGAGCAGCCAAGGACGCACAGAATTTGGGACATATCCTGGGCACACAGCAGAGCCCGATGGGATCCCAAGGCTAACGGCACAGCCCTTGGCACATTCTGGGGCACATGCTGGGCGGCAAGACACATTCCAGGGTGCATCCCAACATGCACCTTGGGGCATGTGGCACATCCTGGGACACATCCAGGGGTGCACAGTGCAGCCCAGCACATCCTGCCACACATCCTGGGTGTGCAGGGCACATTGCAGGGCACATAGCACATTACTGGGGGCACGGTGGAGGAAAGAGTGCACCCCTGGGTGCACAGCAGGGCACAGGGTGCACTCTGGTGCACAGCCCAGGTGCGTCCCAGGGCACATCCTAGGGCGCACGTTGGGGATATTTGGCTTATCCCAGGGTCCATGGTAGGGCATACGGTGGAGGCAATGGGCAAATCCCGAGAGAGCATTCCAGGGCCACAGGACACACCCTCCGGGCCCATGCCGGGAGCGCATCCCCCGACCGCGCCTCGACCCGCGCCGCCTGCCTCCTCCCCGGCTCAGGGGGCGGGGGTCGTGCCGGCTCCTCCCGGGTCCTCCCCGGCTCGTTGGGGGTGCAGGGGAGGTCCCAGCGCCGCCGCTGCCGGGCGGGCGGGGCCGCGGCCCCGCCATGTCCAAGCTGCTGCCGGCTCAGGAGGCAGCCCGGATCTACCACACCAACTACGTGAGGAATGCGCGGGCCATGGGAGTGCTCTGGGCCCTCTTCACTCTCTGCTTTTCCATCCTGATGGTGGTGACCTTCATCCAGCCGTACTGGATCGGCGACAGCATCGACACGCCGCAGGCCGGCTACTTCGGCCTCTTCTCGTACTGCATCGGCAACGCGCTCACCGGGGAGCTCATCTGCAAGGGCAGCCCCCTCGACTTCGGTACCATCCCCTCCAGTGCCTTCAAAACTGCCATGTTCTTCGTAGGCATATCCACCTTCCTCATAATTGGCTCCATCCTCTGCTTCAGCCTCTTCTTCTTCTGTAACGCAGCCACCGTCTATAAAGTGTGTGCCTGGATGCAGCTGGCAGCAGGTGAGCAGGGCTGGGGCGACGCACGGGAGGGGCCGGGGGCTGCCCATGATCCGACCAGAGCCGCTTTTCTCTTTCTGCCCCCACCTCGACTTTGCGGGGAACGGGTCTGGACTGTAAAGAGACACCTGTGTCACCTTCATGCCACCTTCATGCCATTTGCTTTCCCTTACTGGTTACTAGTGCGGAGTTTGTAGTAAGTAAAGCCTGGTAGCAGCTGAGACACAGCAGACTCACTGCATGTTGGGCGATGCGTCCCCTGAGTGCTGCTTCTGCTGCAGCAGAACCGCATGGCACCTACGGCCTGGCCCCGGCTTGGCTCCACTTACCTGGAGGAGCTTCCCTCCAGCCAGTGCTCCTGCTCAGCCCCACCCTGCAGCGAGGTTGTGGCTTTGGAGTATCAGTTCGAGAGCACAAAACCCCCGCAGGACTGGGGCATGGAGCTCCCTGCTGTGTTAGGAATCCTGCAGGAATTAAGCAGGGAGACAGTGATAACATTTGCTGGGCTATTTTAATAACTCTGTGAGCTCAAGGAATAATGTACTAATAATAATGTACTAAGAAGAGGAAACTGACTGTATGAATTGGTACCATCACTCGCACTTTCCTAGTTTTCTGCTCATCCCTGTGGGTCTCCAGTCTTCCCTATCTCTCTCTCAGTGCACTTGAGACACCTGGTAACCCAGCTCCTGTTTTTGATCAAAGCCTCAGCTGAAACCCAAGCCAGCCCTTTGCTGCTCCTGAATCTTTCATGCCACAGCTCCCACGGAAGGGACAGCCCAGCTGACACCCCGTGGGACGTCCATCAGGGTTTCTCCAGCTCTCAGCTAAAGAAGTGAGCTCAAGCAAAGATTTAGATAAGAGGCTTGGGGCAGCTCAGCATCCTGGGGAGCTGAGTTGGAGCAGGGAAAGGCTTTGCTATGGTATTTGGGGCTTTTACCTGTATTTTTTCTGTTCTGGATGGGGGAAAAGAAACGTCACAGGTGGAACTTGTCAGGTGCTGCTGCATTTTAGGAATTATTTAACAAAGGGGGCAGGCTTAGAGAGGATTCACTTCCTGGCCCTTGCTGTGCACCAGGGTGCATTTTTACAGAAATTATTTAATTCCAGCTTTCCCCATTTCTCTGTGCCTCTCCTCTCAGTTAGTTACAGGGAAGATTAATTAAATACAGAATAAACCAGCTGCTTTTTGGTGAAGAGGAATCTTCCCTGCAGACCAAGGAGCTGCCTGTTCGCCTTGCTGCTTGCTTGTCTCCAATACAAGGAAAAAAAAACATTGGCAAAGGACAAAGCAACTCCCTCAAAAGTGTTTTCTGGTTTACTAAGCACCCAATGACAAAGAGGCACTGGTGTGAGGCAAGAGGCATCTCACTGCTGGAGGAGGCTGCAGATGTCCAAGAGGGGCATGGACAAACATCTGCTTGTCCAGAGGTCCCACCATGGCGTTGTTTCTTGTATGAGAGGAGTGGGGAACAGCCCTACATCTGCACCAAAACACATAAAACACCAATTACTTCCATGCTCTGCACCCAGATAACAGTGGAGGATGTGAAAGGCCTCTGTTAATCATGTCCCAAAGCCTTATAGATGAACTTGTCTCTTATCCCAAGCCTGGTCACTCTTCTTGTCCAATAAATACAACAGTTTTTCTGAGCATGTAGGGAGGGAAAAAAAAGTACTTCCAAGGTTTTGAGGAAGGAGCTGCCCTTCAGCAGCCTGCCAGCACCAAGGTTGTTGCAACTCTTGTGGCAAAGCTGCAAAGGTGATGTGCTGAGGGCCCTGGGGCCAGGCTGGATCAGCTGTCAAGGTCATGGGTGCGCTGAGAGCAGTCACAGGAGGAACTGATGTGTTGTGGCTGGGCTGGAACCACCACAGCTGAACAAACAGAATTAATCTGCCTGCAAAGCTGCTGCTGACACCAGCTCTACCTTAGTAAACCCTAAGCTGAAATCAGCTACTGGCAGGGTGCTAGGAAGGTTCTCGATCTTGCACAGACTAAACCCATGCCAATTTTGTTTGGAGAAAACATTCCTTTGAAGTGACATGGCCAAGGATGCATGCAGAGGCAGGAGAGATGTTGCCTGGGCAACAGAGTGATCTGAGATGCTGGTGCAGCATGTCCTTTACTTGTGGGAAGGCAGCATGCTGTATCCTGCTCCTCCCCAGCTGTGGAACAGAGCAGAGCCCAAAGTGATGGGCAACCACAGGGCCCCTTTAAGCCTGGCAAGCCAGTCTCTAATACCTTGTTTGTGGCACTATGTTTGCAGCCATGCTCCTCAACCTCCCAGTATCAGCTCAGGAGGCAACTTGTGGCCACTGTAATGTCCCCCAATGGCAACTTGTGTCCCTCTCCCTGCAGCTACTGGGCTGATGATCGGCTGCCTGATCTACCCTGACGGCTGGGACTCGAGCGAGGTGAAGCGCCTGTGCGGGGACAAGACAGACAAATACACGCTGGGCGCCTGCACCGTGCGCTGGGCCTACATCCTCTGCATCATTGGCATCCTCGATGCTCTCATACTGTCCTTCCTGGCCTTTGTGCTGGGGAACCGGCAGGACAACCTCCTCCCATCTGATTTCAAAGTGGAAAATACAGGTAAAGACAGCTAGGGCTGAGCTCTGGGGCCCTGTCCTGCTGCAGTGTTTCAACCACACAGCTCCTTGCTGTTATTTGGGAGGATGGTGGCTTCCTTCTTGGCGTAGTCATCACACTGCTTCATAGGGATGGAGAGCCAGCAGCAGAGAAAAAACTGATGGAGAACAAGGCAGGAGCCCAAACGGACCCATACTAACTTTCACAGGCATGGGGCTTTCTTCTCATCCTGCTTTAAATTGTTTTCTCCCTTTTTGAAAACAAACCTGTAAAACACACTCAAGACTTTCAGTTTTATACCACACCCTATTAACACTGTAATTATCTTTTTGTTTCACAGAAGAGGGAAATGACTGACAGAGCTCATTACCACGTAAGTGATACCCACAGACTTTTAATGTTTCTTCCCAGCATACATAATGTTGCTGTTGTGTTCTGATTACTAAATGACTGACAACTGGTTTTGGTGCTATAGTCACACTGATTTTATTTGTGGCTAGAGAGGAAAAAGTCTTTGCTTTGCATCCCAGAACTGGGAAAACATAAACCCTTACCAAATGATGAAAAAACAAGCTTAAAGTTTGAAGTCATGCTCCATTTGGCAACAGCTGACTTTTTCCTTCTGTTCCCAGGGAGACCCAGAGCTCTTCTTCCATCAGCCCTTTTCTTTGAAGTGACTTTTCTAGGAGATTTAAACTTACCAAATTCTGTGGTTTTTCTACAACTGTTTTCTTCACTCATGGGGCTGCTCTTGGCTAACAGCTCTCGTGGAGTTTATTGGATGGGAAGAGCCCAAACTGGACATGGAGTTTTTCTGAGTCCATCGGCAAGAGGGGTCCTGGGTAAGAGAGGATTGATAGTGGTTTGCTGCTTTTTTTGTGGGGTTTGTACACCTTCTTTCAAGGAAATTACTTATGAATAAAATAAAAAAAAAAAATCAGTGTTTTGGATTTTGTGCTAGTCTGCTTGGGGCAGAGGAAACCCTCTGCCATGTCCCAGGTTGCACTTTTACTTGAAAAATATGATGACACAGGCAATTCCTACCTGAGCAGTGAATTAGTTTCCCACTCTGGGCAACAATAACCAAAAGGGCACTTTCCTGGGAAAAGAAAAACCAAACAACAAAACCAAAACTCAATCTGCTGGGCTGTAGCAGGCCTGTAACACAGGCAATCCACAGAAGATGGTGCCAGTCACTGCACCACCCCATTAACCTAATTCAGCCATCATCTCTCATCCCATTCAACACCTGCCCACAACAGCCCGTGGCAGAGTCCATTTCTGCAGAAGATAAAGCAGGACATTATCCTGTCCAGCTCTTACCTGGTCAGAACCCAAAATTTAGCCTGCATTATGATTTTAATTTCTACTTGCTGTAATTTGTTGGTTCCTGTAGCAGTCAATTCAACTCAGTTCCAACAAGTACCTTCCAATTTTATGTTTCCTTCTAAAAAAGTGTCTGGGAAGGTTTTGTTAAGATTCTTGGCTAGGGAAGACAGCAGAGATACAACAAACTTAAAGCAAAATGTATTTTAGAATGGAAAAATTCCAGCAGAGTTGTCCTGCTATTTATTACTCTTCCCCCCCTTTTTAAAACAGATCACAATACCGGCAACAAAATCTTTACTTACACCATCTCCTTCTGTCCCATTCCACCATCACCCACTAGTGAAGCAAATTCCATCCACGGGCCACTGACTCAGAAAGAACAGACTTACAGCGGGAATGTATAAGGACTAGGGTTCAGTTATTAAATAATCTGTTTATTGTAGGGCTTTCACAAAGAAAAAAAAGACAAAGCACCCAAGTAGAAAGAATAAAAATGTATTTTCCTTCAGGTGTTAGACTGACACAGCAAGTATAAATCCTTTAGTGTGAGTACATTACAGCAACTTGGAAATTTAACAAACCCCAAGTGAACAAGCAGACAGTACAAGACTGAATTGTGACAGCTGCTTCTGCAGGTCTTTAACTCACAAGCTGGGTCTAGTCTTAGCTAGCTTTCTGGGTAAAAAACCTCCTCCTCCAGTCAAGGGTGAAAGGGAAGAAAGGATGGGCAGGAGCTCTTAAGAGTCAAAGCTTGCAGACCCCTTCTAGGAAATGTTCCTTCATCAGCCAGTCTCAAGTATGCGGGACCGGGCAAGCTTTCAAGAGCACAGGAATTGTTTGCCCTGCCATGGTGTCTTCACAGTAAGTTAAAACCCAGTACTGTCTGCAGTCCTGTAACAGATACAGAAGAGACCCAGAACTGGAAAACTCCAGATGAACGGGAAAAAAACCTGTCAAATCAGCAGTTTGAAACTTTTTTGGTACATTACCTGCCTTTCACTTTATATTATATGCATAGAGAATCTGATCTACCACTAAAGGAACATGCAGCATGATTTCCATAAATAAGCCCCATCAGGCTCTGAACCAAAGAAACTCTTTTCCAGTGGATTAAATGACCCGGTTTATGAATGAACCATCCTTATAAACCAGAATTTCCAAACACACACACAGAAGTGACACGTAACAGTGGTCTTGGCAGCTTTGGCAATGTAATTGTCTTGGATACCATCTGCATGGCCTCCAGCAACTTCTATCCTCTGAAAGCCACCACAAATCCAAAGGCCTGTTTGGTCCAGAGTAAGGAAGTGCCTCTGAAGTCTCAATGCTGCCAAATCTTGCTTAGAGAAGAGTGGCATGCACTGAATCTGTAATAGGATGGACAACTCTAGAAGAAGCCTCATAAAACTAGCAAATGCCACAGTGATTTAACTTTTCATTAAAATTAACCCATTTAACTCATTATGTCCAACCCCCCTTTGAGAAGTTTACGTAGAAGCCCCATAGAACTTTTTCCTTGGGGTAACTCTAGAAACAGCTTCTAACCCAGTATCTACATGGAAAAGTCAATTCTCTTCCACTTCTGCTAGCTCTTCTTGTGCTAATGGCCCAGAAAATAAAAGGCAGTCCCATCCCGGGAAGTTATTTCTGAAGGCCCACACCTGAAGCAAATTAAGAGAAATCTTTACACTGAGATTTCAAGTTTTAATTTTGAAAGTCCAGGGCTACGGCATGGCTGTGATACAGGCGCTGCAACCCTTTCCTTGGGGAAAAAGTGAATGGTCAAAAATTAAGTCAGAGTAGACTGCGTCCATGAAAGCCAGTCTCTCACAAATACAGCAACCACCTCAAGCAAGGCAAAAAAGTGCCAGTAAGGGATAAAAAAATCCCCAAAATTTACATCTTGCTATAATGTTAAGAGTTGCCTGCAACAGGGCTCTCATTTTGCAGACCAAGGGGTGAACCCATCTGTGTGAAGATTGTGCGTTCAATCAGTTCCAGCTTTTGCTTATTTTGCTTGTCTTTTAGTCACAGGCATTGAAGTAGAAAACATCACCAACTTTAGAAACTATTCTACCAAGGGTATGGGGAAGGAAAAGGTAAAGGGACAGGGCACTTTGGAGGAAGAAATAAAGGATACTAAAACGTAGGTTTAAAAAGCGTTTTCAAAAGCAACTAGAACTAAATAAAAGTTTGTGACTGGAAAGAAAACAGTAGATACCTAGAAAGCGATAGAGGATTTCAAGGTCTTCGCTCTACAGGGATCTAGCACCACCTTGATGCCACCTGTTACTTCTCACCCCATCACTAGCTATTGGATCGGGGAAATTTACTCCTGAGTCAGTGAGATCTTTGCATGGCCCTCATGAAGAAAGGAGAGTTGAAATCTAGCTAAGGGAGCATGTCTGAGCATGGGTGAGCTCACATCTGTAACACAAGGTGCCTAACAGTGAGAAGACTGAGGGAAGATTTTATGTTCTTGTCAATTAGTTTTTGGTGAAGCCCAATCAAGGCAAAACACAGATGATGCCCACTGGTTGAGGAAAGTCCCCATTAAGTCACACAAGCAAATTCAGCAGAACAGGTTAGATTTATCTAAAGTCTTGGAAGCCTTGAAGGAAGAACTTCACACTGAAAGTGAACAAGGAGAACAGTGGATCTGGGAAGGGGCAGCTGGGTGTGTGTAGGCTGTGCTGTAAACCAGAGTGTAACGCTGTGGCACTGCATTGAAGCTTCTATGAATTAAGCCAAGGGTGCCTGAGACACTCTGCTGCTGTAGCTCGTTTCTCTGGGATCAGCTCCAACATAGGTAGTAAGAAGTCTGTGAATGCAGCTGCCTCATCTTGGGACCACTCGTATTTTTCCACCAACACTTCAAAAAGGCCCCAGGGCTTCAGTTTGGTGATGTGCTTCAGATCACCTGAAAACCCAAGACAGGCAGGTTAAGTCTGGCAAGACATGGGAACAGAGCAGCTCAATAAAATAGGCTGAACAGCTAATCATGACAGATTGAATTCAGAACCTGTTCTAATAGTTGGGCATAGGGAATATAATGTGGTAGGGCATGCTGGAGGGAGAAGTAAATTACATTAAAACCCTTTTTCCACCTGCTTTATAAGCCTATTATAGAAATGTACTTCCTTGAAAGGTACTTCCTTTTTTTACCTCCTGCTATTTCAGATCCAATACAAGCAAGTATTACCTTCATTAAATCACCAGCTATACTGCTTTGACATAACAGATAAACACAGCCATTGACTTTGGAATACATGCAATGCATACTACACAGTTTGAGAAAGCAATATGTTATTAAAAAAATGGGGTTGTTTTTATTAAAAAATGTATTAAACTAGGTCAAAACCTACTTTTTTGACTCAATACATTTCTGGGGTACTTAGGGCTTTATGACAATGTTCTGTGCTCTGAGCAATATGGCTCATGATGCAAGGCACTATTTAAGGTGACTGGCATGCTATAAATGGAGTAAAGCTGTCTAGAGAAGACTTCAAAAGTGAATCACCACTTCTAGTTCACAGAAATCAGCTAAATAAAGCCACATCAAGTTTGACTAAACATAAATATACCTTTTTTCTACCTGCTACATTTGATCTACACCAAGATGTCAAGTACCAGGATGTAGGATACTTTTAGCAGTAAAACACGAATGCCTTAGATTTAGCTGCAGTTTTACTGATAAAGCCCTTCACAAAACAAAGGACTTAGAGACATCTTTGCTGGCATCTATTTCTAATTGGCAGTTCCAGCAAGACACTCCTGTGTATTTGGGATAGAAGATGAGGGGATAAGTAATATTTCCTTTGTTTCCTTTTACCTTTTTTGGTGAAAAACTCCTTGGAATATTTTCCTGCCAAAATCAGCTTGCGAGGTATTTTCCCCAGAAGTTCTATGATCAGTGCAATGTGATCTGCATGTTAAAACAAAACAAAACCAAAACACCAAAACACACAAGACATCTTTATGTTGCGGTTTTCTGTTTTGGGATATAAGAAAGACATTATCTGGCTTAAAAATTACTTGATATCAACCTGAAATCAAGATTACACTAAGCAACAACAAAGCCAGGGCGCAAGACAGAAAAGAAATAAGGGCAATTTGAGGCCCTGATCAGTTTGAGATGCAAGGTTGAGAATCCAGGAGCAAGAGGAATGTGAAACACCAGAACAAGGATAGACTTGTTGCACAGTGTTTAACTGCAGAGGCTTTAGCACAATTGCTGCCGATTTGGGTAAATAATGTTTTTGCAAGGAGCCTTTGCACTGCTCACTCAAAAGAGAAGGCTCATTCTGAAGAGGCAACCATTGGATTTCATGTCTCATTTTAAAAAGGGAAGACCTAGACAAACAGACCTTCATCTCGTGAGTAGTCTTCTCCAGAATGAGGCTCAAATAGATAGTCTCCTGTTGCTAACTCAAAGGCCTAAAGAAACAGAAATAAGCACATTAAATCACTTCAAAACACTGTGCAAGTCTCTGTGGGCCATAAGCAAAGCACTGGGAAAGAACAAGATTATAGCTGCATAAGAGATTTTTGGAGGTTAAGAACACCATTTACAGCCTAAAATGTGCAATGACTTTGCAACATTCTAACAACTCCATTAAAAACATTACAGGCACACCTGTAATGAATTCTGGATCACAGCACAGTGCAGGACACCACTGTTGAAACATATGCTTAGCCTGTCCTCCTCCCCTCAACAGCATTTTGCAAAGACGATGTCATGTCCAAACTGTAGTTTCTGGGGTTGTTTTTTTGTTGTGTTTTGCTTGTTTGTTTTTTTTTTTCTTTGTACAAAGATGCTTTCCTCTCCCCAAATTTCAGAGACCTTTTTCACTTAATTTATGAACATTTGTCTGTAGATATGAAAACATGTTTTAAATGAGAAAAACATCTGCATTCATTTCAACTCACCACTCCTAAATTCTGTAACATATTTAACCTTTATGTATTCACTTTTACTCAGAATACTACCTCTGACCTTCTGTATTTATTTTTCTTTATGAACTACTGTTGCCAAATTATTGAATTAGGCACACTGTGTAATTATGGCCACATGCTCTGCAGAGAAAACATGCTCCTGTCACGTTTTCTTTTAACATGTTCATCGAAATCACAGCTTGTTTTCCAAAAGAGCAAAAATGCCTATTTTCCAAGCTTAAAATATAAAACCCAAGCTTTGATATGTAGAAAACACAGAATGGAGACACTAAAGAGGCATATGTGGTAACTGACTAGACTGATCTTTTTAATCACCATATTCTCTACATTTGCCAGCTGTTACCGAAACAGCTTCAGCCTCATCTCAGCATTACTCAGATTACACACCAATTCCAAACAAGCAGAGGATGATGAAAATTAGAAATTATACTGAGGGCATCTGTGAAACAGTGCTAGATACAGCAGAAAGGCTTTTTTAATCTAAAAAGATATCATCTTCAGAATTGCATGGTTGTCTTGTTTTCCAAAAAATCACAATGGGCAAAGTACAATCACATTTGGAATCTGCTGATGCTGTACAACTAAACTTTCAAAAGGAAAGGCACATGTGGGGGGGTGGGGGGGGGGGAAGCAACTCTGCTATAGAAACATGGTCTTCAGCAAGTCCAGGAGTTGACTGAACACTTGTAAGGGCTTTTTGCCAGGCCTGGCCAGTTACTCAGCAGCTCAGAGCACACAGCACAAATGAGTTCCCCAGAATGCTCTGTAGAAAGGGTGTATATCCCCCAGCTGACACCACTCACCATGCACGCTGTGCTCCAGATGTCAGCAGGGGTGTTGTACCCGGACCCTATCAACACCTCCAAGGACCGGTACTGTCTTGTCTGGATGTCTTCAGTGAAGTGCTTGTGCTAAATAAAAGACATGTTTTACTAAAAAGTTAAAGACTGTTTAAAAGAGGAGAATCAACAACCCGGAAGGCCAGAGTAGATCACAGCTCATTACCATTACATTTCATCTGCATTTAACATCCTCATTAACTATTTCCTTATATTCCTACAAGTGCTGTTTAAATGCTCTACGTGAGACACTCCTCCTTAAGTGAAACAGTCCAGCAATTTAGAGGAAAGCAAGCCACAAAAATGGAATAAGGGAAGACTTTCAGAAGATTCACCCTTCTCCTACCCAGTCATGACAGACAGGCCATGATCCAGCTACCTTAAAGCAGATAAGTAACACCAATGTAAGAGATCACTTTGTCAGGCACTGCAAGCCTGATGTGCAATTCTGAGTTGAGACTCATCTCTCCCATAAGATCTGAAGTATTTTGCCATTTTAGAAGCAAGTAAGAGAGACATTTTTTCCTATTTGAAATGTCAAACATTTGAAAGCAGCACAGCACAACAATCAAAGAAAACTCTTTAGTTTCACTGCGCAAGTCTCTTTCATGTGGCTCCCAAATCCACTGAAATGGTCTGACAAGCTACAGAACTAGCATATCAGAGCAATTGTTTGCAACTTTCTCAGTCTCCAAGACAGCTACAAACTCCTTCAGAAGTATCACATACTCAGATTTCAATGCACTGTATGTGACATGGTTCAGAGGGGTATTAGAAGTAAATCTAATGCCAGTGAGGCACCCAAAGCATGGACTGAAAGCTTATGTTTAGAGGACCATTTCTTTCTTAGTGTCCCTACTTCCCCTTCTGGTTTTCCCGTCACAGTTTCAAACTCGCTACTTTCACAGCCAGGTTTAAAAATCTTTTTTACAGATTATTTTCCATCTTGGCATACTGTGAATGAATTTGCAGGTTTAAACAGTCAGTGTGAAAATACCATGCACTTACCACCCAGCAGGCATTTCCTAGGTCAGCTATCTTCACTTTGAGCTTATCTGCATTCTTGGGCTCAAGAGGATTAAGAAGGAAATTCCCAGCAGTTGATTTTCCTAGAGGCAATGTGTACAACAGCCGATTAAAGCTACACAGACAGCGTCACCATCTGTCACCCAAATCCTATCGCCACCTCCCTAGCCAGGAAGGGTTTTTCTTAGAGATCAGAACTTTCCCCTCCTTGATGCTTAGGTATAAAAATCAGCAGTCTCCACTATCAGCAACAGAAGTACCCACCATTAAGAACTGACTAGTGTCACAAAGCAGAAGGACAAGTAAGCATATGCAAGAGTGCACTCTTTGCACAGTCTTAAGAAGTCTGACTATATTTAAAAAACCTGCTGAAATAAGGGCATTGCCAGAAACAGAACAAGCCTCACAATCCCTAAGTCTTTGAAGAAGTAAAGTCCCCGTGTTATAGTATCTTTTTGACATACCCATCACTCATTGCTGCAACAGAATTACAAGTGCTAAAGTATATATTGAGAAAAATGAATGACACAGTGGAGAGTAAAAATATTAAGTCACTAAATTCCATCCAGCAATTTGGGAAAGGGCTGTGAGAAGCAAAAGATGCCTAGCAATCCAGCAGACTCATCCAGCTAATTGTAGTTTAAGTTTCAAAATCTAAATTTCTCTTTCTACTTTTCATTCATGTAACTCCCCAGTGGTACTCTGCCAAGAAAATGCTAGAATACCTTTTTTTAAACAAGTACAAATGTTAGTTTTGTCCTCCTTCTCCAAGCAGATATACTTTACCTGACATTGACACAACGATGCAAAAATAGACATTTTATCCATTCATATTTTAACACACACACCTGAAATGTATTTAAACTGCTGTACACTATGTTATGGCTTACGTTCTCCTAAACCTACATTATTTTCCATCTTGAAGCAAATCATACTTAAATGAGAGCATTAAAGAGTTTTGGGGTTTTCCCCTATGCTGTATAAGCTTTGCTTCAGGCTGAATTTTCAGTTCTGGGAAAACACTCATCTTGAGTAACTGAGAGGAGTTACCTGTGCTCCATATTAAGAACAAAACTATTAGAATATATTGAACAGTACTTATCCCCTAATTTAGCAGCCAGTGACAATTTGTAGACTTATGTTTCTAACTATTAGTGCAAATCTCATAAGCAACACCTTATTAAAAGGAGGAAATGTTCTTACACTGAAAACCAAGTATATAAGTACTTGTTAAAAGTAGAAAGGAACACTTACGCATTGAAAAGTCAAAACTAAGGTGCAACTACAACTGGGAGCTACAAACAGTGAACATCTTGGAGTATACCTATCAGGTTAATTGTTCCTGGCAGGCAAAATCTCAAACAGGTGGCTCTGATCCCTTCAGCCTACAAAATGCACATTTCTATTCATATTCTGATGAAGTGTTGTAGCAGAACTCTCCAAAATCCAGGAAAAAGGACCCCTTTCTTACAAGGTTCCTTTTATACCTTTGTTGTCTGATGGGCTATTATTCTCATTCTCATCTTCTGAAGGGATCTCTGTCCGGATGCTTTCCTGAAAATTGTTAATCTCCTGCACATTGAATGACTGTTCTTCATTGGATGTAGGCTGACACACCATGGAATCCTCTGAAACTAAGGGCACAAACAAGTCCGACATTGCTTCTTGAGGCCTGTTCTCTGAGTCAGCATTATGCTGACTGTAATTACAGCTATGGAAGTTCTCAGTCTCCTGTGTATGAGGGTGATTGCCACAGTCATTGGCATTATGATGGTCATCCTCAAGTTGCACAGACCCTTGATTCCCAGAGTCTGTGAAGTCCGTCATTTGTATCACTCCGTTGCAGTTTATTTCTGTTACACATTTTTCCACGCTGCTTTCCATTACATTAGATGGCTCTTGTACAAGGACTTGTGCTGAAAGAGTGGAAAATGAGAATATAGCAAAATATATCTAAATATATCTAAATATATCCAATCAAAAAGCTGGAAGCTATTCAGGGAGCCCACAGAAGTAGGGAGTTCTCAAAAGGTAACTGAACACAATCATGCATTAATTCAGTTTGCAACAGGAAACTTCCCAGTCTCTTTAGAAGGGTAGAATGCAATGCAAACAGGTTAAATGACAACAGCCGCCTCTACTAAAGGTATACCTACATGAGTGAATGGACAACACTGTCTACTCCATGTCAGCAATACTTCAGGTCCATACCTGTCTTTTTGCTGACATTTTCCTCTGGTGGACTAACTTTTATGAGCATTTCCAGAGGAGCCTGAGCTTCTTCCTCCTCTTCAGGCTGTGTCTGCCCAGGGCTTGCTTCCTTCTCCATTTCCTCTATCTCTTGCATTCGCTTCTCTAACAACTCAGCCTGCCGTTTCTGCTTCTTTTTCAACTTCTTTTTCTTGTTCTTTGACATTTTGTCAGCCTACACAGAGGCAAGCAGAGAAATTTGACTTAGCATTTCATATTTCAATAAATCTAAAATGTGCCAAGTTTTAATTTATTTTAGAGCTGAGGAAGCAGTCTGTGATGAGAATGTTGGAGATAGCTTTTCTCTCAGATAAAAAGCAGCTATGATAGCTTTCAAACCAGTTGTCTATGGCTCTTATCAGTGCATTTTTGCCCTGACCTGAGAAACCTACATTATTCTCCAAGTGAGGGATCTCAGACTCTATAGAATAAACTGCCTTCACAAGAGACCTTGAAATCACTACAAGGACTCGTTCTGGTGATACATGAGCTAATACTATTTACATCTTCAAGACAGCTTTGAACCTGATGTCGATGCCAAACACAAATCACACTTTTTCTTCTGATATGAGGTTGCTTTCCCTTAACACTGACTGGATTATGAAACAATGCAGTAGATGCTATCAGAAGATGGATACTTAGAGATGAAAGCTATTACACTTACTGGTTTTGGCTGTGGTGCAGTGCTCACTGAAAAGAAAAGAAAGATCAATAAATTAGTATGTCTGTATTCAAAAACTGTAACTGCACTCTGATCTTAAAGTAAGCTTTTTCCTATGTGGTTTGGTAACAGCACTTTAATGATATCAGCAAATGTTATTTTAAAGGCTCATTTCTCCACAAAAATGCAACAATTAAAAAAATGAGAAAAGCATTAAATGTATAAATGCATAATTAAAATTCCAGATAGAAGACTTGCTTGACTGATACCAAAAACAAACTTCCTGTCATGTAGCCTCATTTATTGCATGTATTATGCATCTTACCTAAATGAAAATGCAAATCAAAGCATTAAAATACCATACTTAAGGAAGCTTCCTTAAAAGCTAAGCTATGCTATGATGGGCTCAGCTCAATGTTGGTCTTGTAAGATTATGACTGACAGAGCCTTCCAATACACACTGCAGTAGTTCTTGAAAAGGACACTGGTACAGCTTCATGCAATGAAAGATAATAAACTTTTGAAGAAAATGTGAGACATATGCTGCCACATTTTCATCCCAGTTTTATATTGAGCGCATCAGCATTGTGCTATGTAAGATTGACTATCCTACCAGTTTACTAGTGACAGATTAGCTGTATTAAAAGAAGGTGCCAGTGTGCATTTACCATCATCCCTCCATTTTTCTTACACAAACTGCCTTCCCAGTCATCTTTGAGTTACAACTTATGACTAACTTCACAGTTTACAGTTGGGTTTCAGAGGTTGCTTGCATAATTGTTTCACTGTACTCAGGAAGTTTTCCTTAGTAAGACTAGTGATGATCTGGGGGTATGTGGGAGAGATAGCACCAATTTTCAGGGGAGGGGGAGGAGAGGAGAAGAAAAAATTCACCTGCAGAACCAGATGGTGGGGGAGCCCCAGATCTCTGCCACTCTGTTGCTTCTGCAGCCAGTCTGCGAATATACTGGTCATTAACACAGAGAAGAATGTTCTCAGGTTTAATATCTGTATGAATGATTCGACATTTTGTATGCAAGTAATCCAAACCCTGAAGAACCTGCAGATAAGAAAGAAGGAAATCAACCATTAGACAAAGCAAATAATGAGCAAATTGAGTGATGTAAAAATGCAAAATTGCCTAGGATGCCCAATGAACCTGAAGGGCTTCTGTGTTTGAGAATGCTTCAGATTAGAGCTGACGTGATCAGTGGTTATTACACAGTATCACAAAATAGAGATTTGCATACAGATTTTAGCTGTGATTTGAAAATGCTCTATTTACCCTCATAACTTATTAAAGTTGAAAATGTAATCTTAATACTCTACAATAAAATCACACTTTCCTCCTCCCCTCCACCTTACATGTGGAAAGGTGTTTCTTCTTAGTGGGGAGAACCAGTTTCTCTTCCTCTTCCTATCATTAAGCACTGTGCTTACTGTGACATCTTAAAAAAAATACTTCACTTATGAGGAATGGCTGAGCTAAGAAGAGGTTAAAAGCACAGCTGGTGTCCCGTCATGGTTTAAGTGTCAGAAAATAACTATCTGCAGCAGGAGTTTGCAGTAGAGAAAGGAAATATCAACCCAAGAATATTTTGCTGCACAAGAGAGATACCACTGATTTTTAACTTTTGTTTTCTTGTATCTGAGAAAGATTAGTGGAAGAGTTTTAACTAGGTCAAAGGGAACAGTGCAGTCAGAACTGGAACTTACCTGTTTGATGATTTTTTTGACACAAGGGAGTGGAAGCCCCTGATAATTTGACTTTATGATCCACTTCAGAAGATGATGTCCTAGAACTTCAAACACCATACAGATATCTGGAACTCAATCAAGGGAAAAAATGGACATCCTGACCCAAGGAGCCCTGAATTCCCAGGACTGAGGATCAAAAGTAACCCATGCCAGTTATATTTTCTTGTATATTGAAGAACCCTCATCCTTCTGACGTAGCTTAGAAAAATTGCCTTCCTCAACAGCAGCATCCTATCCTACACAACAGTACCATTATCTAAAACACACAATACAAAGGGATGCAGTTGGTTAGCACAGTGGTCCTACTGCAGCAGTAGCAATCTCCTGCTCTGAGTGCAAGCCAGCTACACAAGCAAGTATGCATTAGTATTTACTGCTAGTAGTGAGAGGGCTTCAAGCCAACAATGTATGGTTTGGAACAGCCTAGGTTTTTGCTCCAGGCAAAACTCAATGCCAGATCTCTCTGTAGCAGCCTTATCTGAAAAAATAATAAGTTATCTTCAGAATAATTAGGTTACTTTCTTCATCTTCCCTTGCCTCGTTACCAGCAAAACAAACTTTTGACAAAGCTGGACTTCCACAATATTTAACAGTATATGCTTTTTGGCTATAAGATCTCAACAGCTCCAGTCACTCTAGTGACATATTCAGTACAGTGCCCTCGCTTTGGAATACAAACTCCTAAGACTTTATTAGGCTGCTTTTTGTATACACTGGCAGAAAGCACACACTTCACAAGAGTGGAAGAAACATAAGATCAGGTCAACGTTTACTCAGAAAAAGGTTAATAGAGGAAATACATTATGGGCCTACTGTTTTCTGAAGTGTTAGAATATTTATAATCTACAGCTCCATTATCTCAAGCGCCTAGTTATTGTCACTGAAACAAAACTTAAGCTATTGCAAAGGGAAAACATGCCCAGAAGTCCAGCTTTCAAATGTGAAGGATCCATTAGGACTTGCAACAAATAACTGCCTATTAAAAGGCTGTTCACAGAACTACAGGGGATTTTCAAAGCAATACACTTTAAACATGCTAACAATGTTGATAAAGTACAAAGTAAGATGCATCCATAACTAGAAAACAAGCTTATTATCAAGTTATAGATGGCATGTGTTTGCTATTTTCAGCTACTGATCTTACTGTTTTGTACTGCTTTACTTAAATAACAGGTTATCTAAGTAGGCTTAAGCAGGTTATTTAAGTAGGCTTAAACAGGCTGCTTGCAAAATGGAGGGGATGGGATAGATGAGTTCTCCTACCCCAAACCTCTAATACAGCCATTCAGTCCAGATTCACTAATTGGCATCGGCATGTTAAAATCATGACTAAACAGTGCAGCTTCCATGGCTGACACACATTACATCAAGCTGAATGGTCACTCTGAACCTGAGCTCAGCAGGCAGTTTTGAAGCAGACTGTTCTACAGCAGGTTTCCTCAGGCAGGGAAAGGGATGCCTGGGCATTGCTCCCCAGCCCAAACAGGACAGCTGCCCAGCCAACTCCCATTTTATGCAGTTCTTCGCTTTTATTCCATAAAAGGATACGAGAACCATTAACTCCTGAAATCTTGAAGTCATCTAATAACTGAACAACTTTCTCTTTACTTGGATCATTTGGATCACTGTTGCGGACCTGCAGAGAAAGAGGTTATTGTGAAGTCAGACCTACTGCACTACTATTAGGTTTCTACACAAATTTTTTGCAGCTAGATGATCCAGAAATATCAAGCACACGACAAATTTAAACTCCCCAAAATGGAAAAAAAAAATAAAAATTGAACACAACTCAGGCACTCACCGATTTTAGCAACTTGATTTCATCTAGTGCTGTTTCTGTGTAGTGCTCTGCACTCTTCACCACCTTCATTGCCACAAATCTCCTTCCTCTATGCACACATGGCAAGTAAATTTGAAACAGTTAATGCTCATACAAAGAATCTGTTCTCCAGGATTATCCCAATTCTTTTGCATGCAAGAGAGCTTATTTTATGCATAATGGAAAAATAAGCTTCAAACACTCAAAGACTGTCTTTGAGTCTTTTTTTATAAAACACTCACGTTAATAATTTCTCATAAAATGTAATAATAGGTCAGAAACTGCTGAACACAAGAGTACTATTCCCACATACGTGGTTTGTCCTGTTAACTCCCTCCACACATTTGCATGCACAATATCAAAAGAAACTTCTGTTTAGGATGCGGACAGCTATGTTTTGCATTTTTATCTAAAAGTAAAAAGATGTTTTCTGATCACATTTGTAAATTCCCACCAGAAACACTAGGTAGAACAGAAAGACTTACTGGATATCCCAAGCCAGCCACACAGTGGAGAAGTGGCCCCATCCAAGCTTCCGAATCACGTGGTATCGTCCGTTAAAGAGATCTCCTATTTTCACAAGGTGATAACCACCTAGAAAAATAGCAGGAAGAACCAAATAACAGGCGTGTGGAACAAGCAACAAAACTTAAGGCAAACTTATTTGATGTGTTTAAATTTTTAATCATATTAACAAACGCAAGTGTTTCTCTAATTGGATCTTGCTAGTACAAATACACAATATGTTGGAGAAGGAACTGTGAACAGCCCTCTAGCTGGCTCAAAAGTTTTAATATAATTAAACTAGAATGACTGACGTGTCCATCTTTTCAATCAGGTCATCACTACAGCATCACAAAATAATATTTCCTCAGTGCAAGCATCTGAATCTGCTAGGCTGACCACCTCTGGAAAACACAGGTTGTAATGGTCAGTAACAGAATCTTTCAGCTAAGTATCGGTATTGCTTTTGCATGCTCTGACCCCACAACGTGAAAGAGCACTGCACCCGAGATCCCAGAGTTTTCCTTGAGATTGCTTTCCAGACTGAAAGGCACTTTGCCACTTGACATCACCACTGAAAACAAGGAAGTCTCCTCCCAGTACCCCTCCATAATCTCTCAAAATACTAAGTAGGAGCAAAAACACAAAAAGCCAGGCATACAAGGGAACTAGCAGAAAACAAGAAAGGAAATTGTGATTTGGCATTTCTATTTTCTTTGTATTTAGTTTCTGCTCAGAGGAACAGTGGAAGACTATTTGCAGACACAAAGTTTTGCGAAGAATGGATACCAAGACGATCATTTGATCTTCAAAGGAAAATGGAAGGATTTGAAGGATTTGAAAGTGGTTTTTTTACAATGAAAATAAAAAAAGGAATTAAATGCCTACTTGCTTTTATCAATAATGAAAGCCCTCTGGCACAGAGGAAAAGTTAACAGCCTTAAACTCATGCATTAAGAACAGTTCTCAACTCAAATCTTGACTGATAACAGAAGGAAACTTGGGGAAGAGCTTCTCCATTTCATGTTGGCTTGAAAAAATGTTATTATTATCATGCAGTTTCAAAACACCCTTAAGGTATGATGGAGTCTATTTTCATTCTCTATAGTAAATGAGAAATGAAGGGAATTAAATTGCAAATCCTGCATCTTAAACAGGCAAGTTCTTACCTTTACAGTAATCATTTGGATCCTCTTGCTCATCATCATCTGATCCCAGGATTTCTTCCTCCTGCTCTGGGACATCACTCTCTGAATGAGCAGCAGGGCCCCGGTGCTGAGTGTCAGGTCTGAAAGAGAATACACTGTATGTCTCACACAGTTCGCTTCAAGCCTGTAGCTCTCATGTTACACAAGGGATTGCTGATAATTGAGGAGATGCAATATTCAGCCTTCAGAAAAACTATTCAGATTTAAATGCTTTTACTCCTAAGTTAGTATAAAAGTAGAGAGAAATAATTTTTCCTATCCTAGTGAGAAATACAACTTAATGTCCTAGATTCACTTTCATAGTAGAACAAAGAAAAGACCAGACCAGATAGTGAGTTAAAAGCTTAATGATCCACCAAAATATTAACCTCTTTGAACCCTTCCCAGTCTTTCATTCAATGAGGACTTTTCTAAACCAAATTTATATTTTATTCGTTATCTCATGTAAAACCTGAAAATTTAAAGTAACATTCATCAACATTTAAAGATAACATCAAAAAGTAAACCAGTGGTTTAAAATTTGTGCCCTTCGTTCCTTTCACATTCAAGGTCAAATGAACGTTTTAACAATTCTGCTTCTAACACTTTAGAACTCTAAAGCCCCTAATGGACCTTTATTTCTCCTGTTTTCATATGGTAAGCTGCATTTCTAATTCTTCTTTTCACCAAAGGTCCAAAGTTGTCTGAACTACAGAGAGGGAAACACACAGCAGATGTTCAGAAAACTGCTGAGAGTTTGTTATTGCAGAGGGATTAAAATCAGGCACTGAGGCGGTGGAGTTTTTCAATCCCACGTTCATAAATAAAAATGGTAATGTTAGGTGTTTAACTTTTCACCCAGTGTGCTACTCTTGAGTTCTTGCTTGTGAAGACCACGTCTGCAAAGGCCACCTCAGTGCTCTCACACATTCATGCTGTGTTCGAGTTTCCCAAGTTAGAACATGCACTGCCTCCCATGTCTCAACTCTTTTATGGCATCATGCTGATCACAGCCAAACAGCTCATGACATAACCCTAAATCAGGTCAGTTATTTATTTTACAAAGCATTACAGGGAACAGTTAAATGCCTACAAAGTTTAATATTCAAGACCCTTTTGTAAAATGCAAACATTTATAATTACAACAGTGCCTATAGCCTATTTGCATTGGCAAGATTTAAGGGCAAAATGCTGCAGGATACCAACATTAAGCTTTCTTTCCTTAGAAGTATGAGATATTTTAAAAAGCTGGAGTTGTCCAAAGAGGTGGGCAGCAAACTTGATTACAGCAATGACATACAAGTACAAAATATTCTTTAAAATTAGCTTCCCATTCAGTGTGAATTAGAGGAAGTTTCTTGTATTGAAACTATTGTTCCATGGAAGTAGCAGATAACACTGATGCCTTCCAGCACCCTCTTTCAAATTCAACTCATTTTGCTCAAAGGAGGAAAGCTCCCAGTTATGCCAGTGGATATGCCAATGTATGCAGGCCCTCAGATGCAGTTTTCACAACCTAGACCTGAGCTGGAGTCCAGCACATCATATCACGGTTGTTTTAACTGATCTTAATCCATGGGACAAATTTACTATTTCCATTTTGAGTAGTTATATAGCAGAATGAATGTTCAGCACATTTATCTCCTACACATGCACTCTGCTGAGACTTCACACATTAAATACATCACTAGACATTAAAACTACAGCCATCCTAAATATCTATGGATCATAAAAATAAAGAAAACATTCCAATCTGATGGTGCCTAAATTTGGTAGACATTTACAATCTACAACTGAACTTCATTAAAGCAAAGAAGAGCTACAAAGGTCAGCCTAGGCACAACCCATCACCAGACATAACTTTCAGTCTGCTATCAGTTAATAAGTCCTGCTGATTTTTTAATTCAGAAACAGGTAAGAAATACAGCTTAGTGGTCTCAAACCGTAAAACAAAACTGCCAGCCTAACAAGACTTTTATTAAGCCTGTAGCTAAATCCAGTCCTGAGATATTTAGTATTTAAACCTTTTCCCCCATGAGTCACAAAACTGTAAGTCAGGGGTAGGAAGAAGTAAACTGATGGTAGGTAGTGTGGAAAGTCTTGGAGGTCAAAAAGCTATTTTAAAATTTCTGCATTCCTTTGGGAACAACTGAGCTACAAACAAAGTCACATATTATCCCCAACTGGAAGCATTAACACCCATTCATTCTCTTGGAAGCTTTCTGTGTCCCTCCTAAAGGGCTCATGGATCATGCTGCTGACAGTCCTGCACACGACACACCCGGTAGTCTGCATCTGAGTGTCATGGGGATCCAAAAGCATTTCACTTTTACATTACAACCTATTATACCAACTAATGTGAGAGCTGTATTCAGGTCACATTTCTACAGTGCTATTTCATTTATGAAACCACCTCCAAAACACATCTCTTTCCTTTGCCTTCCTGTGAAAATTCGTTTGATGTTATTACATCCCACCATATTCTTCCCCCAAAACGACCGTGTCAGCTGAAGATAAGATTAAGAGAGAATCAATCAGTGCAGAATATGTACTACTACATAAGAAAAACTGATACACAAAAGCACAAGCCTCATCCGTCTGCTTTGCTCACAAAGACACTACTCTAAAAGCCACAAAAGGCTGTTAAAGACAGCAGAAAAATCCATACCATACCCAGTATTTAAAGACGACAGCTGAAACAGCTGTTGGCAGTATTGCAAAACACAGGTAAAGTATCTACAAACTCTATACTGTGTAAGTATATATGTGTAAATGATTATTTACACATTAAAAATCAGGTGTTCTAGGTTTATAGCCACCTCCGGTCTACCCAAAAACACCCTGATCACCTTTTCCTTTTGCTCTCTTAATGTGTTAATTAAACATCAGAATAAACTGGATATGCAGGGTCCCTCTGCAGCTATATAGCAATATTCTACTTAAGAAAAACAATGTGGACAGCAATGCCAAGGCAAAATGCTAAATCTTCTATGGAATCTGTATGAATCCACACGTAGAGACCCTCCCGAAAGTCCTTATCCTCTCAGCAATGCCTGAAGAACTGTAAATTCATGAGACAAAATTAAGAAGGGTAACCTACCTGCATGAAGCACGGCCTCCCATTGATAAAGAAATTCCCGAAGTCAGCTCAATAGTTTTCAAAAAAGCCATAAAAAATCAGACACCACACTGACTGAGGAGTAGGGGAACATCAGCGGCAGGCAGAGGGGCTGGTTCTTCTCGAACACAGCAAAGCTTTGTGTAAGAGAGAGAGAGAGAAGGGATTTGCCTCCAGCACCCAGCTGCAGCTGCCCAACACTGCATTGCAGGTGAAGGGCCGTGCAGGAAGGCTGGGGCTTGCTCTCAGCTGATCTTCCTGCAAATTCAGTCATGTTAGGGAGTAAGCATAAATAGATTCATCCCCTTCTCTTGATGTCTGTCTCATTCTTCCCTCTAATGAAATTAGATTTTCTGTCAGATACTTTGTTTAATCTTCCTGATCCAGCCGGTTTTATTTGCCTATTCAATAGCCCACTGCATTCAAAGCTCAAATGAAGACAAGGATCATGGTAATTGTCGACAGACCAACCCTTTTGATAGAGAAAAGCCAGCACAATCATGCAGGAGAGAAAGGGCGTTCAAAGTAAAAATGAATTTTCTAAAGTAATTCCAAACTTCCCCACCCAGAGTGACAAGAAAAACTTATCCTTTATGCTTAAAAGTAACAAAACAAGCAGAAGGAGCCAAATTTTTCTTTAAAAAGTTGATCTGAGTATTTTTCACAGCAGCAGGTACTTAACATCATCCTCCAACAATGCAGAAGAATTACCAGCCATTTCCTGTGCCTGTTTATCCCGCTGGTTTATGTAAGTGATAGGGGAAACAAGTCAGCAATGTGACAGCGGGACTTCATTAGTGAAAGACACTCTGAAGCTGGTCTTGCAGTTTCAAACCAAGAGGTTTAAAGAAGAAATGTATTCATTTGGTTGTATATCCGAAGTATTTTCACCTCAAAAGCTTACTGAAATCTGAAAATCCCTCTAACAATTTAGTGTTGCCAAACCTCTTCATATTAGAAGAGGTACTAACAACATGCAAAATTTTCCACTGTAGACAATATTTTGCTCCACATTCATTGAAGATATCAGCCAATAACTCTGTTCACCTCTGCAATGCACAGCAGGGACGGTAAAAGTTATTTGCAGGAACTAAGAAATCAGTCACCCACTTGTTTCTTACAAAAGTAATCAAAATATTTTGGAAAAACACTTCTGAATTCTCTTGCCAGTTTTCACTAGAATCACCTATCTGGGCCACACACTAAAACTAAGGTAAAACACTGTTAAGAAACTTCAATCGCACTACATGGGTTCTTCCAGATTTGCACTGAGGTAGATCCAACAGCACTGAAAGGATAAGGTGGGAGACCCCAGTCATGCCTGTTAGTATAGACAGTACAATTAGAAAGCTGTGTTACTCATGCCACAGAGTGGCACCAGCATGAGTTCTTTTGTTGTCCTCTAGAAATTACTAGACACACAGCCAAGCCTCCACATGCAACTTCACCATCAAAACTCTGAACTTTTTCTCTTTTCTCCAATAACTTACATAACAAAACACTTGAAATTACATGTTTGGTTCTCCTCTTTATGAGCATTAAGAGTGACTTCTTCAAAACTTTGACAGGAAAGAAGTACTCTTCCTCATCCCCAAACCAGCAGAAATACTGTCCATGCTACCTATCTACTTGCTTTAAATAGATACAAAAGCAGATTCCTTCCACCCTCAAACAAGGAAGGCAACATACCTTTAGCCCAAATCAGTTTTGTCACACCCATCATCCTTATATATGTACAAACAAAAAAGATACTCTCCTTACACCTTTTCCTCTCAGCTTGCCTCTCCCTTGATATTGGCAAAGATGACACCCATCTGTGGGAAACTGAAGAGAAATGCTTTCCTAAATGATTTTTAAGTCGCTTGCAACACACTCTTCATAAACATTGTCATCCCTTATTTGTGAGCTCAAATTACACAGATGAAATACCCCCAAGAAGAATTCAATTCAGAGAATGTAAGGTGAATGATGACTCCAGCTCACCCTGCAGATGCCACAGACAAAGGTTAATACACCGCAGACTCTTCCTGAACAAAGTATTAACCAATCCAGCCAACCATTTCCAGGGCTCTACACCCACTACAGCAAGATCTCACCTTGAGTACTGTTAAAAATTCCTTGTTTTCATTTGAGAAAAAGAAAAAACTCCATATGGCATGGTAAAAAGCCAGGATTTAAAAGCTCCCTCCCATTTTCACATCTGTGCATCGAGACAATGTCTCTTTAAGGAAGTATGCTTGCCAGATGCATCTTATTCCTATTCCTTAGTGTGTATGTAATTTCAAGATCATGTTAAGGCATATCTAGTGAGAATGACTGCTTCTGATGCCAGCCTCCGACGTGTTTGTGTGCAGATCTGCTGGCAGACCTCACGTTCAGTAAATATGGTAACTGATTACACACAAACTCTCAGTACTAATTCAGGTCCAAAATGATAAAACTATTTTTCTGCTTGTATGCAGTTGATCTTTCTGCTTAAGAAATTTCAACTATTTTGAGGAGATTTGGGAGAATTATAAATCGTAGATTATAGGGGACTTATGAATCTATAATCCAGATTATTTTGTGATTATTGCAACTCATTCACTCTTGCATCCATATATTTCTGAATAAAGAACTGGTATGTTCTGCCAGTAGGGCAGATCCACAATACTTGTTCCTGTAGAGCACTCATCCCAGAGCTACAGGAATACCACTCTCAAGAACTTAAAAGAAGACTGGAGATGGTTGAACATTTAGCTTTTAAAGAACAGCACTCAGAGGCACCAAGACATACTTTTAAAAGATTAGTGGATCTGTGGGATCTCACTTTGAAGAGGAGTAATGGCTTCCACATGAGAACAGTATTAATACACAAATAACAGGCAATCAAGTTTCTTGCTCCCCATACCAACTCCCCCACACAAGCATTTAACAAGCCGTTTGTAGAACTGTCTGCTATTCCAGCTATTACAAACCACTGGACTTCCATGGAAACCAGCAGATCTTCAGCTGTGTCCTGTCATATTCTGATAATTACTTCTGCATTTGAATGAAAAAATTTGGAGGACAATGCATTCTTTACCTTAAACTTATGTTCAAAATACTTATGAAAGATTTAATTAAGACCTGGTCTTAATTATGAAAGACAAGTGAGGAAAAAATAATCCAAGATCCTGATCCCAGGCAAAGCTTTGAACAAGTTGAGAAAGAAACCAAGGTGATTGTCAGAACTCCAAGGCTCCTCAAAGACAGAAGTAAAGTGATACAAGAAAGACATACAATAACAAACTGGAAAGTATCAGATCTTACTTAAAGAATTTCTGCTCCCCAGACTGCATAGATGGAGAAACTACCAACTTTGTCTCTCTTCATAGCAATTCAAGAGAGGAAGAAGTGAAGCTTCACTCCATGTAAAGGGTCTTGCCAGAAAATTTCAGGTAACTGTAAACCAGTTTCTTGAAAATAATGAATATTGCAGGCACTTGGGAAGATAGGGTGGACGCAAGACTACTATAACTCAGCTCTGCCATTGCCTGCCTGCCAGAGTACAGGCAGACAGAGGATCTATTGAAAGTCCTGTGAAAAAATATCTCCCACTCAGTAAAGCCTGTAAGAAACGATTAAATAAATTCACCAGTGCATGGAGAATTAGAAGAAAGCAATTCAGATCATGCACATTTTTCAGAACAAGCCACACAGCGTATGGCTGCCACTACCTTTGTAGATTCATGCATACAGTAATAAAATGTTCTTCTCTGAAGCACAATCGTTTCCAGATCTCTTACACAGAACTGATGGGTTTGTACATGAGTAGGACAACTTTTCCTGAAACACACATACTGAATGAAACACAGAAGATACTGAATTTGATGAAACAGTATTATCATTTGGGCCTGCGAATGAAATACCCACGACCTACACATTATACAGACCTGCAGCCCAGTTCTAGGTAATACACTTATTTTCTTCCTTTCAGAGAAATAAGCCATAATACAGAATTTTTTGTTCAGTTTCTTGCCCATTTCTGTAATTGCTTTGAATCTAGATGGGTGTTTTAGGTTACTTTTTAAACTCTGGCTTTTAATCTCAGTAGCAACCTAAGGAGTAATTTTGTCCTAGGACAAGGAAAACAATTTGCACTTCTAAGGCCTTGCAATATAAAACAGACAGAAAAATCCCACAATATTTTACTAGCAACTATGATTTAACAGTCACAAGTGCCCAATTCCATTGCAAATTACCAGAGACATCAGTAAAGTACAACTATATTTGTATTTTAGTTCAAATAGAAGCTTGTATTTTCAGACAGAAGCAGAGCTTTGAAGTAAATACTAGATCTTCCTTGCGTATTAGGCATTCATTCTCATAGTGCAACGGTCTTACAGACTATGAAATGAGGAAGGAATTCTCAGAAGGACTTTATTCACGGGTTGTTAAACATTGGTTGTTAGACACTGGACTCCACTGCCCAGGGAGGTGGTGGAGTCCCCATCCCTGAAGGTGTTCAAGAAACAACTACATATGTCACTCAGTGCTCTAGCCTAGTTGACAAGGTGGGGATCGGTCAAAAATTTAACTCAATCTAGGAGGTCTGTTCCAACCTTTCTTCTGACTCTGTATCTCTTTCAAATGAAAGCAGGTAGATGCCATGCCTGAGCATCACTTCTGCCACGACTTCTGAACAAGAAGTAACTCAAAGCAACATTCCCCTCCAAACAGCACTTAGGGTCTTCAAAAATCAAGCTGATGATCTCCTGTTAGTCCACCCTGCTGCCTAAACAGACACTACCTTGCTGCACCAAGGCATTACAACATTACCAGCACACACGTGGGCTTGGTGTGTACCGCTGGAGACCTGCACAGCACGAAGCAGCCACCTTGTGGCGGGTGAAAGACTGAACTGTTGGCACACCCATCACATCTTCCTCCTAGCGCCTTCAAGGATATCCCCATCAAAAACAGCTCATGAAACACCAGAAGACATGGAATTATGTTTGTAATTCCATAGAAGTCATACAAGGAAAACTAGTCCAAGAAGTGTTCCCAGGAAAGGACTGTGCATCTCCACCACCTTCCTTAAGACCAGGGCAAATACTACGTCTAACACATCTGTCTCCCAGTGTTCAACTCCAAAGACATAGTAACTACTTTGAAGAACTGTAAAAGACTGCTGCATTTTTGACACTTGGGCAAAAATAACTACTTGAATGCACCTCGCCAGATATTGCTATCTGAAGAGTTTATAGTTAAAGTTATTAATGCTTTAGTATGAACAAAAGCTTGTAAGCTTACAGGCTCCTTTTTTAAAGGCTTTTTTGAGTGCCTTTGGGAATCAACTGACTGTCAGCACCCAAGATGTTCACACCTCAAGAAATTACGAAATTATTACACCACATTCTTCCCCAGAAAACTTTCAAAGAGCCACCTTCAGGCAGCAACACAAACTGCAATAACCTATGTACCAAGCTCCCTGTGTTTTGTTAGCAACTAAAGCTTTGACATGCATATTTCCTGACATATTCTTAACATTAAGGAAAAAGTCTCTCATTTTCTAAAAGTAATTTAGACTAAAAGAATTTTAATTCTAATTCCTTGTCCTTCTGATGGAAAATGCTAAAATTAAGAAACTGAAATCAATGCTTCACTCAAGGCTACAAAGCAACCCAGTGACAGTCAATATTAGAACTCAGGATCTCCTTGCATCTAAGCTTGCATTTTGTCGCTCCAAGACTTTCAGCTGTCACTCTCCCTTTCTCCTCAGTTTTCATAGATATGGGACCTGAGCAAAAGCACACAGCCACGATATTCTTCAACTCTACAGTGCCAGAGATAGAACAAGCAGGCCTGGCAAGCAGAAACTTCCTGAGCCAACATTTGAGACAGCTGGTTTAATGAGTCTCCTGTATTGCCAAAGGTTTGGAGTAGTTTTACTGGCATGGGAAAACATAGGTATCTCACCTTCACAATTCCAAGAAACTATTTGCTATCTTTCTACAGGTGTGTTATTATAAATGCGTTCTCTCCTTCATTGATATCAAATACAACTTTTAGGACAGGAGGGATGTAAAGAAATAGGAACATCCTGAATTTGCAGAAAATTAAGAACGTGGTTGACCTTCCCATAAGAAAAGCTTATACACAGAACCATAATTAGTATTTACAAAGCGTTTCTGTAAATAACCAGTTTAGGCTTGTCTTGTCTGAACCTACCAAGCAACAATGTAACTACTGAATGATGAAAAAAAGAAGTAACTTTCCAGTTTTGTATGAAACACAACTCATTTGATTACTTGATCTTTCCAAGTGGTTTTTTTGTTGTTTTTAACCAAATTCAGTTGACAGCTAGACTTAAAGTAGGTGCAGTTCTTTTCTAAAATGAAAGATATTTTGAATTGTTTTAAATCCCTTCAGAACATTTTCTGCATTTTTATACTTACTCATAATAATTCATAATACTTACTAAACAACCTTTTAAAATCAATTGTTTCATGTTTTTACTGCACACGTATAGAATACAACATATTACAGAAAATGTTACATGCACAATCTAAACTATCATAGAACATCAGATGTTAAAGGCACATTCCATGCAGTTTCAAGTTTACATTTTGTGGAAAGTCCTGCAACAACCCAGCTAAGCTTATTTTAGAAGATTTAACTCAAGCAGCTTTGTATTAAATAGCATAAATATTGTGGAACTGTATCTAAAGTTAGAAGCTGACATTGGGTTCTTTTAGTTGTACAGCATAAAGTACATGCAAGGTTCTTTAATTTCTGAGGCACGATCTAATAAACCTATGGTATCAGAATACAAAGTTGAAGCATGTAGTTTAAGAATATAAACACAGCATTTTACAGATACTACGGCTCTGCACTCAAATCAAGGTTAGTGGCAAAATCAAGAGCTAGCCAGGAGTACTGTTAACCTGTCCTGGATATGTGGTTAAAAGGATTTAAAAAAACAAAACAAAACAAAACAAAACAAAAACAAAAAAACAAAAAACCCCACCACCAACATGCCAGCACTGAAAGTTACCATTCAGCAACCTCAGAATTTACACAGAAATCAGTCTTTCCAGCTGCACAGTGGACTCTATTGGCAGAGTCAGTATTGTTTGTCTGCAGCTAGAGAAGAAAAATAAAAGTAACATGTATAGAATTAAACAATGGATTATTCATACAGAAATTAGAGAAAGAGGAGAGAGTTTCAGAAATTGTCCTAATGCTACCTTCAAGAAATACCAGGAACACATACAGAATAGCATGGAACCATAACATGCATCTCCCAAATACTTTACTTCATGTTCCTCACTCTCCTCAAAAGCCCCATCTCAAAACAACTGAATCTCGGCTGAAAACGAGAAAAAAAAAAAAAGAAAATCCACATGACTTTTCTGAGGAAGTGACTGAGAAAGCATCACTCCAAGCCTAAAGGAAAAGACCTCCAACTCCCACCCTCAAAGCCTTACTTACTAAATACTTTTGGTTCCTAGGCACGAGCAAGTAAAAAACCTCCTGAGACACCAGAGATTTTACAGAAACAAGCAGCATTTTATGGAGCACACAGAACCAGCTCTACAGTTTACATCACCTTTCACCAGAAAGGAATCCACGAGCTGAACACAATACTTAATGCAGTCTGGTGGAAGCCACTTGTTTAGTATTTACTCGAGTTCTTTTAAGTTTTATATCTGCATCCAAAAGCTCACCACACATAAAGACTTGTGACATTCCTGTGGTAGGAGAGAAGCCACACGAGAGCATCAAAGTTAGAGAAAGAAGAAAACAACATATTACGGCATTCTTTCGGCGAGATTAAAAAAAAATTAAAAGAAAATCTCAGGGGGCAAGAGGAGGAAGAAGAGTCAAGAGAAGCTGGTTCCCAAACCAGCAGTTACTGAAGTGCTAGAAGGGTTGAAAAGAGGAGACGCTGACAACTCTGCCCGGGGTATAGCCTGCGACTGAGGAAAGGAACCTGCAAGGACAGAGCCCGACACGAAGCTCCATCCGTAAGCATAACTACAGCTCCATCTCTGGGTTTCGGGAAGAAGCAGGGAACATAGAACCTGTCGTTCCCCCATCCGGCCAAAGGAACCGCGACAGGGGACGGCGAGGGGCCGCGGGCGGAGAGCTGGGCGGCAAAACCGCCGCTCCGGGCCACGAGCACGAGAAACGTGCCCTCAACTGAGCTCCCGTTAAAAACTCGCCCAGCTCGAGGGGCTCGCACGCTTCGGCCGCCGGGCTCGGCACCCCCTTCACCGAGGGGAGAGCCGAAGAAAACAAAGAGGTGGCGGTGCCGGCGGGAGACACCACCTGATGAGAGTCGGGGCCGCACTTACTTCCTCTGGGCCTTGTCCTTCTTGGCTTTGGTCCGCTTCTTTCGGGCCTGCAGAGCCAGCACTGAGGGAGAGAGGAAAAGAAGAAGAGAGAGGCATGAGGGGCGGCGGGCCCAGGGGGGCCCCGCGGGGGCCGATGGAGGCCGCGCCGCGCTCACCTTTCCGCTCCATGTCCGCCACCGCCGGCGCCCCCCGGCGCCTGCGCTGCGCCCGCCCCTGCGTCGCGCCGGGCCCGCCGGGCTGGGCACGCGCGGCGCGGC
>JAWWES010000076.1:4470711-4508381 GCA_035583135.1 Lophotriccus pileatus
CGGGGCAGGCGGCGCCTCCCTCCTCAGGCCCGGCCCCGCGCGCCCTCCGCGGCTGCGGCGGCGGCGCCCGGGGGCGGCCCTGAGCGCAACGGCCGCGAGTGACGCAACGAGCTCCGTTTGCCGCCCGCCGCTGGAGGCCGCTCGGGACGCCCGCCAGCGCCCCGCATCCGTCTGCCTCCCGCGCCTGTACCCGTCTCTCCTCAGCGCGCAAAGCCTTGCGCTGAACCGATGTGTAAAGTCGTGTGCCCCGACAGTGCCTGTTAAGAGATTCTTAATATTAAATCACTTATTCAATAGCGACCATGAAAAAAACCTTTTCAGGTGCTGGGCCGTTCAGTCATTTTGCTGCACGCACTGAACAAATACCTGTGTTTAAGGTGGTTATATGTTCATCTTAGAACTTTTGTATCTTCTACTGTCTGCAGTTTTTCTTAACACCATTTTGCTCCTAAAAACTACTTGCAGCTCTGTTATAAGCATATTCTGTCATATTCTGTCAGGTGTCTGTCGGGGGTTCCAGTCAGGAAGCCACAGAGAGAGTCAAGGCCATCATCTGGGACCGGAGCATGAGCCAGGTCTGGTCTGGTTTTAAATTCTAGGACATTTTAAGCATGCCTAAGAGGTGGGCCCTTTGGCATCAGATCACGAATATTTTCAGGGAAAGGCAGGTATGCATGTGTGCAATTTTGGAAGACAAAAATCCTTTTTAGAATTTGTAATTGTTGCTCTGTTATTACAAGCATCAGATATTTAGGACATCTGTCTGTTCTGCAAAGAGTTCTATGTGAGAAACTAACACAAGATTTTGGGATAACAACAACAGAGGGGCAAATTTCAGCCTTTGCACAACTACGGCGTTCAGGATAAGGTTGAGCTGAAAGTCCTCAAGTGTGATGGAGTCCTCCCTGCTACCATCCTACCTCAAAGAGGACACAACATTAACAGACCACAGAAGCTATTATAATCTCAATTCAGAGGTAGCCTATCTGTCATCCCATATCTGTACAAAGTGACTCGTGCTGTTGGCTCTAGCAAGGTCTGTGCCAGACTGCTCTGTTCCCTAGTTCCATTGAATGGATTTGAAAAGCCCCAGTGAAGCACACATGCAGACTGGCATCATATTCCCTTGAACAGTAGCTGCTACCACAGTCTGAATGAGGAGCCTTCCACAGAGGTCTGCTACAGAAACAAGATACTACTGAGCATCTTCCTTCTTGCCATGTTTCTTCCATGCTCTTCTAATTTGGGAATGGAAAACACAGTCAGGGCAGTACCATCAAACGGTTGCTGAGCCAGGCCTAAGCTAAGATACGCTCATTTTTCCACAACCAGCCTGGCACTGTTTTCTGGAGCAGAATAAATGTCCCCAGACTATGCCCATACGTAAGTGGTTTATCTGGTCCTTCCTCCTTTTTTCCTATGCAGTGTGCCCCACTGCCATGCACGGCCCCAAGAACTGCTTCTGCCATGCTCTGCATGGCTTCCGAGCTTCCTCAGCTGCTTTATATCTTCTGCAGCTATTTATGCACAGGAGTAGCATGTGACTAAAACCACAACAGAGCTGAAGGTGGTTATATGCATGCTGTGCTATCATCAATGAAAATGTGCATGTCTGGGGATGTGTATCCTCTAATTCAGTGCAGTGGGAGAGCAGCCTGGATTTCTGCAACATGCCCTGCTAGGAAAACATCATGGCATCCAAGTAGCTGGAAAGAATATGAAAATGTTGTTGTATGCACAAAACAACAGTGGTTGTTGCAACTATGTTAGGTGAGAATGTCAGGCTGCCAACAAACACAAGATTACAAACAGGCCTTTAAACTCTGACTTCTGTGTTTTCTTAGAGGTATAGGTGGAATACTTGGCTATAAAGTACATGCTTTGTACTTCACAGCTCATGTCCAGAGATTAAACACAGAAGCCTTGTGTGTATGTGGAAGCAAAGTTATGGCACCACACAACTGTAAGGGAAAAAGATCAGGATTGACTGGATTTCCTCTCAATAACATACTTGTTTCACAACATGAATACCCGTAATTTCCATGCTAATATACTGATTCTGATTTGTCCCCTGGTGCTAAACTCTGCAAAGTCATGAAGATTGGAACTTTGCTGAACAAGACCCAAAAAAAAATCTCTTTTCAGTGGAGACTTTTGATGTTGCCAACAGCTAGGAATGCCATTTCATCTTAACTCAAGGCTAACATAGGACAGCCAACAGAATCTGGAAATTAGGGCTATACTTTTCAGGGGTTTTATATTACTTGTTTTGAACAGAGCTGAGAGGAGCTTGGCATGAAGCCACTGTCCAAAACAATGCAGGGAAGCATATGTGGTTTGATAATTACTCAATGCCATTTGGGCTTTCAGTTTTTCCTGTCTTTCAGTCCAAAAGATTTGAGGGTTCTAGGATTCCATTTCCTCTACAGTAAGAAACTCTACACAATAACAGTCACTAAAATCCTTTACCATTGCAGTTTACACCTATATCACCTCCCAAAATGCAAATGTTTCCTGTGTTACATTATTTAGTAAGTGAATTAAATCTGGACTTGACCATTTTGCATCTATGTTTTTGAATCAGAATTTCCAGCAGCTAAACTCTGACTAACCCCACCACCCAGTGTTCCTTCTTCCCCTTTTCAATTCCCTGGCAATGCTGGTGATTTTCTATGTACAACCCAAACATAACTGACACTGTCTGCGCAGGGCTTCTGGCAGCTTTAAAGTGTGAACAGTGAGTGCGGCACTTACACCAGCTAACATTATAGACCTGACTCCCTTTCCATAATTTCATTGTCCAGGGTGACTACGCACTGGGCTGACAAGTGGGTACCAAATGGAGAACAGAGAAAACACATGAGATAAGGAAGTGGAAAAGAAATGGGGAAAAAATTATGAGGAAGCAAGGCAAATATGTTTTTTAAACAATGAGTTAGGGGAGGGAATAAAAGATATTTTCTTATTAAACATCAAGTGCAATGATAAAGTCTCCAATAATATTACCTATGACTTCAGAGCAAAATTCTCCCTTTGAACTCTGGGCAAGACCTATTTTATTGCACCAGGTGTTTCTGGGTGGACAGGTGGACAGACTCTTAACTTTAGATCATGTCATAGTTATACACAATTCAACCTTTTCCATCAAGTGATTTTGTTTCTCTGACTCTAGAATTTCATCCAATCTCCTTCTTATAGTTTTTTGTAAGATATAAAAACATAGTGCTGGAACGGAGGGTTACTGCACAATCTGAAGGACCTCACTATTACAGAAAGTAATCTTGTTCACAAGTCTTCATGGTTAATGAAAACTAGAAAACATGATAGCAACTCAAACTACAGCTCCATTTGCCTGAATTTATCATCAGGAAATGGCTTTACAGCAGCATAAGTTAGACAAGACCCACAGTTTTAGGCTGCAATACCACACACATATCTAAGCTGATGAAAGAGCTAGTTATATAGGAAGAAGGCTGTCTCCCCTGGTTTCCTTTCCCTCTGTGGTCCTGTCCCTTCTGGCAGCAGCAAGCTGATAGATTAGCTCACTACACCTTGTAGAACCTCACCCATAGGCAGACTTGAGTCTCAAGTCCTGTCATGGTCTCAAAACAACAGTTTATGTTTCAGTATATGTTCAGTATAGACACTGAAACACAGCCCAAATAAATGATGAATCAGAAATCCTATATATACTTTCTTAGGAGCACTTTGTAGAGTAGACACAGCCATAACCTTTGAGAGTTCACTCTGGATCCAAAAAGAGATTCAGAAGGAAAACTGAGATATTCATGGTCAAACAAAACTAAAACAAACCAACAAAACTAAGATCATCGAGACCTGCTTCTTCTGATATCGCAACAGGGACTCCAGCAGTATATTTACTGTCTTATACACATACGCATGACCAATTATTCTAAATCACAGAGATTGTTCAGTGTGTCTGATATCGAGCATAATTACCTCTTTTCAAGGCTAAGTCATTCAACAAGCAAAACTAATATGAAGCAAAAGAGTTTTGCAAATTAAAGGCATTAAAAAGCCTAACATGCCAAGAAGTAGTTACTTTTTAGATGCCAGCAGTGGAAACTTTCAACTGTTTACTCCTGCGGTTTGGACTACAATGACTCACAACAACACAGCACAGGGTGCCACTGTTACACTGTGTAGAGAAGTAGAAAGGTTTTGACATGGGAAGGCAAATGTTTTAAAAGCAAGCTTCCATATCCCATTTAGAATGTGTCTGTCTTGCAAGACTCATCTTTCTTAAGCTTGAGATCAAAAGCTAAGTGGCCTCAAACACAAATCCCTAACGGTTTATTTGCTGCAATATTCTGTACTTAGTACCTGGTGAAGACACCATGGGTTCCACTCCAAAATATGTTTAACCTGCAGCACTTAATGACTTCATTGAGTCTTACACACGTACTTGAAAGGAAACACTTCGTATCTTTGGTATTGGAAGGCCTTTTTCAGTATTGAGTAGCAGTTTATTCTCAAAACACACAGAGAAAGATCAGGGCACTGGGAAATCCGTGCAGGGAGAGCTCAGCTCTCCCCATCACTCCTGGCTTGACACCTCTGGAAGTGAACAAACTCTCCTTAGGAAGTTTACAAGAACAATTAATACTGGCTTGCAAGACTTCAGAAGCACTAGGGCTCCCCCGGGATAAACCCTGGCAGGCAGTTACTCACTCTGCGCCTGCAGAAGTGCTGCCCTAGGTACGGTTTTTTATCTCTTTTTTTCTTTTCTTTTTTATTTCTAGTGCAGCCTCACGCATCCGTCGCAGAACAGCCGAGCAGGACCCGCGGCGGCGCCACCCGCAGCCCGGTGCAGCCCGGCCCGGCCCGGCCCGGCCCGGCCCGGCCCGGCCCAGCTCCGGCGCGCCCACACCGCGTCCTCCGCCCCCGGGGCCGCTCTCGCGAGAGGCCGTCGCGCGCGCTCCATATTGGGGCATCTCTGTCCTTGGCACCGGAGCTCTCGCGAGCGCGGCCGTGACGAGCATTGGGCCGTGGGGACTGTACGGGGCCGGTGCCCGGGGTCGGTGCCCGGGTGGTGCGGGTTGTGAGGGGCTGTGAGGGGCCGGTGCCCGGGCTGTACGCGTACTCGGGGCCAGTGCCGCTCGGGGCGGGGCGGAGGCAGCTGCGGAGGCAGCTGCGGTGTCGCCTGCGCGGTCCTACCTGCGGCGGGAGGGTGTCCCCGCCCCGCGCGTCGGCGCCTCCGCCTCGCTCGCTATCGGCTGCGCCCGCCGCGCCTCACGGGGCCATCCAGCCCCTCGCGGCTTAGCCCGGGGGAGGGAGAGCAGGGCGGGAAGGCGGTGACAGGGCCGCGTTCGGCATCGCCCCCCACGTCTTTCGGAGGGGGGGCAGCGGCGGCGCGGAGCGCGGGCGGGCGGGGCGTGAGGGGCCGGCGGCGGCCGCGTGGGCGTCCCTGCTGCGGGGCCGCCCCCGCCTGGGGAGCAGCGAGGCGGGGTGGGGAGGGAGCGGAGGAAAGAAGGAAGAAGGGAAGGAAGAAGTTGTCCCTGCTGCAGGAGGAGGTAGTGGCGGCGTCGGTGCTACTGCTGCAGCCGCGGGCAAAGCCTCCCCCTCCCGCCGGGCCGGGCAAGGCCGGGCGGGGCTTGCTCCGCAGCCGAGATGTCTCAGGAGCGGCCCAAGTTCTACCGGCAGGAGCTGAACAAGACGGTGTGGGAGGTGCCCGAGCGTTACCAGAACCTCTCCCCCGTCGGCTCCGGGGCCTACGGCTCCGTCTGGTGAGTCCTGGGAGGGGACCGGGGTGTGCGGAGGAGGTCACGTTAGGTCGCTGCCCCCTCCGCCCCCCCTCACCCCCACCCCTCCGCCCTGCAGGGACCCGCGACGGGATCTGTGCGGGGCGGGCACTGCGGCGAGCGGAGCTTTCTTGTCCTCTGGGGATTCCTCTCAGCTTCTTACTAGTCTCGTGCTGAACATTTTTCCCCACGGTTTAAGAGCGGTACCGACGGGAAGCCGCAGTCTTGTCTTTGGAATGCGTTGGGGATTGCACCACATGGCAGGTGGCACTGAAACATTTTTGTAAGGGAAGATAATAATGTGTCGTCCCAGGCCCCCCGCCCCGAATGATCTCATATAGACGTATTTCACTGTGCCGCCTTGCAATTAGTACGTGGGGGCTGGAGAGGGATGGAGCCTAGTAAGTCCCCCATAGCTGGCTTTGCAGAGCTGAGGGCCTGGCAGCTCTTGTCGCAGTTTCCTTCTGGACGTGAAGGATAGATTATACTTGAGGCAATTGTGTTTTTAAATGGAATTTGTTCATAGGAAAGGAGAAGTAGAAGACTGTTACTGTATCCCTGACTTGTTATAGTGGATGTACAAGTACCAATGTTTTCTTGGCATTAGTAGATGAACACAGGAAAACTCTTTTTATTCCTATGGAAGGACAGAATTACTGCAGTATATTCTCCCTGGGAGAGTAAAGTCCTGGAATGAATCCTGCAGTAATAAACAGTGAGCTTGAAGAGTTAATTTTTCTTACCTAATAGGAGCAAAACAGGCTACATGTGTGAAATATAGTTATTTGTAGTTGCTCTGCTGAAGTATGTTGGATCATTAAACATAAATGGAGTTGCATGCATTGCTTTATCTTAAAGACAAAGTAGTATTTGGATCAGTTTGACGGTTAGACTTTAGCAGTAGAGCTATATAGTGTTCACACATTACTGTCTCCCTTTCTTAAGAAACATCTTCCACACAGTCATTCTGTTTTTCATTCTGTATTCTTTGGTTCTGTCAAAGTGTGATCAGAATTTGCAAATATGGGTGCGTAATGATTACACGGCTGCTCTGCTGTTGTGTTTGAGCAGGTATGCATATTTTTTATTAACACTACAAATTTATATCATGAATATCAATTTTATTGTAAGGAGGGATGCATACTGCATTCTACAAGTAAAGAATTTTGTATGTGCTACGGTTTTAAATGAAATGCTCTCAGCTGTTCTTAGCTTCTTCAGTTATAAAATTGTTGGTAAGTTGAGTTGAAATGACTTGCATTTCTTAAAATGCTGTGCCTCAAGTCTGCAAATGCCTCCATTTCATAAAAGAAAAACAGGCTGCTCAATTTTGTGGCAAGATTAATCAGTATACTTGTTGATTTTTTTTTTAATAGATTGGTTTTGAGTGGAAGGGAATAGACAGGTTTTGTTTGGTGAAAGAAGGGCCTTGTTGATGGAGCTGATAAATACCCCTATAAGTATCACAGAGTTATGTAACTCCTGAAATGTAGCGGTAAATTAATTTGCCTAGTGCCTTGTACATTGTATTTTAAGGTTGATTCTGTATTGTCTAGCCCACTCCTCTTTTCCCCCTCCCCACAATCTCCGCTGTGTGTTTGTAATAGTTCCAAAGCTTGTTTTCATAACCAAACTAAAGAGTTTGCATCATGAATTTCCTGTTTTGCTGTGTCAAAACTTTCAAAGATTGTGCAACTGTGTTCAGACCAGATTAAACAGTGTTGTATTGGAAGCAATTTCAAACATGTGGCACATGAGCCTTTTTACAGTCCGTGTTAATAGCTTCCTGTACGTTCTTCTAAAAATAGGTTTCCGAAAACATATAGTGCAAAAAGACTAGTGATATGGAAAGTATGTCAAAGTTAAAAAAAATCAATAAGCAAAAGTCTTCACGTATTTATGTAAGTTTATTAAGCTACAAGTGGTGATTCATATTATTTAGGATATTCCTGCAATGACTTGTTCTGCTCTCTGTCCCTTTTGAAATTTTTTTTTCTCCCCAGTAAAAAGTTACCTGGTTTCATTTGAGACTTTGAGTTTGGTGTATCTTTGTTGGAATAGTAAATAGTGGGGTTTTAACCACCCTCAAACCAAATGGTTAAATACAGTTCGATATATGTTTGCTGCATTACCATGTTCAAATGTAATAAAATGCTCTGTTGTTTATTTAGTTGCCAAGATGAGGCATTTGAAAATGAGGGATTTCTAGAAAGTGGAGGGCAAAATTAATAAAAAAGAAAGAATTAAGCCGTAGATGAGTCACTTAGATTGTGAAGCTGTTGGGTTCTTTGGGTGTCTGTTGTGAGTTGGAACACCCTAATACAGGAACTTGACTATTGTGTAGTCAGTAAATGGAGAGAGAGGCATTTTCTACAGGCAGCCTGAGACACGTGCCTGAAGTTGGAGCAAATATTACAGGTTTTTTCAAAGGATGGTGTGCAGTATTGGAAGAATGATGCTCAAATGGCCAGCTCAGGTATTTTTCAAGATCTGTTTTAAGAAATGGAAATATGTGGAGATGCAAGTAGGAATTCACTTCTGAAACTTGGAGAAAAATCTGTATGTATCCTCCCATTGATTCTTACTAAGTCATGTAACAAGCGTTGTGACATCTGTTGTGTGAAATGGTATTTCATTTATTCTTGGAGCAGTTTTTTATATTCATACAACATGGTCTTTTGCGTGAAAAAGGTTTAGTAACCAGGCCTATACTGAAAAAAAGGGTTCCTCATGTATCAGTCTTGTGACCTTTCATTTAAGGAGGAGAGGGGCTTAGACAATACAACATCTTGCAGTGGAAAGTTGCTAAACAGAGATGGGATTGATGGGTGACTCACAGGTTAGCTGGAGGATTACTTTATCTTTTGTGTGTGCTGGTGAGAAGTCTGGGCACATGGCATTAGTTCAGCCAGGTCTAAGCTAAGCAAAGCAGTGTTTTGACAATTTTTGCCATCAATTTCTAAAATGCTGTGAAGGCACACTTGGTATACTTTTAGTTTACTTCATCGTTGTATTTTTAGCAGCTGCTGTTTGTGTGTTATATTGATACCTGTGTAAAATAATGGATCTGGTTTAATTGCTTTGCAAGCTGTCTGTATGGCCTTAATTAATTTGGAAAGCAATTGAACAGCCAAAACTTATTCTTCCTCAAAATCTCCCATACGATTTTTTTAGATTAGGTTGGGGGTTTTTGGTTTGTTTGGCTTTTTCTTTTTTTTTTTTTTTCCCTAGACTGTCAGGTGATACAGTCCTTCCAAAACCTATGATTTCTTCCCGTTTCAACCCACAGTTGTACTAACAGTGAGTTTGAATGTCTTGGATACTGAGATAATTACCAGACAAACATGTGGATTAAAGAAATTTTAAAACATTAGGCTCCGGAGGGAATTAAATAACAGCCCTAAATATCACCTCTGTAGTGACAGTTCCTCTGTGGATTTTTTCTAATACCTCATCAAAGCATGCAGGTGCCTCCAAAGCATGTATGTGCTTGAAGGGACAGGTGCCTGCTTCTCCTCTAAGGTGTGGTAGATATGTGAGGAGTGATAGGAAAAGAACTACAAAACTGAGTGGGAGGAAGCAGCCATACAGGCAGGATTAGCAGAAGATGTGTGAGGAAGGGAGAGTCGAGTAGCAGAAGGGCAGGTACAGAAAAGCCCTGGGCAGAGCTCTGAAAGTGCTGGCAAGTAGTTTGAACTTTATGGGAACATTGTATATTAAGAAGTGAAATTAGTGTGGGGATGTCTGTCCTAGGGGGAGATTTTTATTGCAACTTTCTTAGAAGCAGAAGCTAATGTAGCAGAGGAAAATGAGATTTACAACTTTGATGCTGTGTTGGGAGGGTACCTGACTGAAATGCAGGTACAGGTTGAACTCAGAGGTGGCTGGTGTTAATAACAAACTCTCAGGTACTAAGAACTGTGTTTTTCTGTTTGTGACTAGGGGTACATAAATTTAACTTCAAAGGTACCACTGAAGATACTCAGTTAGCTTGCACTAACATTTGCACTAATAGTATGTTGCACATTTGCACTAGCAATGTGCAACATACTATTTAGCAAAATAGGCTTTGCAAAATAATCTTTCTGATTATCTAGTATTTAAATAAATTGTGTTCATAAGTAATTTTGTGCATACTTCAGTTCCTCAGACTACTTCAGCTGTTACTTCTAAGATCTAAGTTGGATCAGTTTATAGGTCCTCTAAAATATTTGTTTTATTCTACCTTTTATGTTCTGGATTCAATTCAGGTTAGCTCAGAATTTAATTCTAGCTTGCTTAGGGTGAAGTGGATGCAGTTTATTTGCCATAGCACAGTACTATGTAAAAGATTAAAAATGTATGATAAATTCTGAATTTGTGCTGATCCTGTTTTAAAAGGGATTTAAAACTGTAGGTCATGCAATTTTTTTACCCAGTTGGGCTTTGTTAGCTGAAATATGATCAGTGTAATGCAGCTCTTTTAAGTCTATGGTGAAAGCCAGATTCATGTTCTTCAAAATACTGTCCAACTGACAGCTGTCCTGTAGCTCTGTGAGAACCATTAGGCAAATTATCTGTATTGGCAGAAAATTACTCAGCATGCTTTTATCTTTAGGCTTCAAATATGACCAAACTTAGTCTTCTGATTTTAAGAGTAAGTCCAGATTGTGAATGTGCAGTAATACAAAACTTTCTTTCCTGGGCTTGTGCACAGTGTCATTGTTGCAGTGCTGCTGATTGCAACTCCCCTTGGGCATTGTACAGCTCCTGTAGCAACATAATGACTTGATACAGCCCCAAAAATTGTCATTTAAAAAAAGGTGAAATTGAATTTGATTTCGACCCTGAAACAGCTTACGTTATGTCTGATGGCTCTGAAATGTTCTCAATATCTTGGAAACCAAGAGAGAAATTTGACTTAGGACCCATGGAAGCGGTTAAGATGCTGGGGATCTCCTTTTCAATATGAAAGTGTTACTGGTATATGCTGCATTTTTTACCTGAAATATTTGAAAACTGGTAAAGATTCATGACTAATTCACAACAGCATGTATTAAATTATGATAGCTAATCCTATTTTTACTCTAAGTCCTAGAAAACACGTTATGTATCAGTAAAATATTGTCAATGTAATTTCAGGCCCAATTAGGGATCTTGGTGTATTGCAAAATGGTGTATGTATTTCATGAAGTGTTGTAGCTTAAGTACTGATTTTTCTAGCGGTGTGGGAGAACTTGCTGATTTCAAATCAAGAGTAAAAAATGAATGCTTAATGGCTTCTTTTGTCTGGTCAAGCTCAGGGAGGTGTAAAGGATAACTTGCGTGTGGAAGTAGTTGCTCACAGGCATTCTTTGAGCCAGTATGATGTAGCTTGAATAATTCACCTGTGGCAGGTTGGTGTTCCTGTGACCTGCTGTCTGTACTCCTGTAATTTTTCCAGAGAGCTCTTTCCACTGTGTGTATGCCCCTTATAGAAAAGGAGATACTTTTCTTCCGCTGTGCACAGTTGGTTGCACGTGCAATTGTGGGTTTGTTCTAGGATTACTTTTTTGATTAATTTTGAACTTCCTGTTAGTTAAGCTTTATATTGTACATTTTACATTTATAAGTGTGTAGCATTTCTTTTTGCTTGAAGTTTATCAAGAACTAGTGCATACTCACTATTAAATGAAAGCAGGAGTTCACTTGAGTCATAATGCAGCAGGAAAATAAACAAATACTGTACTTCTGTGACTTTCTTCATTCCCATGTTTGTTGTCTTGAGTCAAGTGTTACCTTGATTGCACATCCTCCCTTTCTCCTTCTCCTTCCTTTTGGACAGACCAGAGCTTTGTAAGTTATATAAGGACTTACTTAAGAAAAGATGATTTTACACTACAAAGCATAAAAAAAACCCAAACCCATTTGTACAGAGTTTCTGTTAAAGGGACAAGTTTTGGTAATGTACAACTTATTATTATTTATTCATGTGCATTTTTGTATAACAGAACTTTAGGATTGGGTGTGATTTACCAAAGAAATTTGATTTCAGCTTCAGTTGCTGCTGTAGTTAACAGCAGTGATAATTGATTTTACTAGGCATAAGTCTTGGATTTTTGAATGGGCTTAAATCCATGAATGATAGTATTTTGAGCATAGCATTTTGTGATGAAGTGTGGCGTATGAAAGTATGTTTAAGAATAGTGATAATCTTTTCAAGTACTCTTCCTCTTTTCAGAGCTTTATTACATATTTAGTTTAAGAGTACTTTAGACAGCAAAGTCATAAACATTTTTTTTTTTCTACAAATTTTGTTTTACTGTATGGACAAGACCCATCTTTTAAACATTTTCTGTAGAAACCAACAGTTGTGTAAATATGTGGGGATTTTGGGTGGGATTACAGTTAATGGACCAGGTTGCCTAGAAATTATTTTCATTGCAGAAATGGAGAAGTGGTGTTGATTGTGACTCAGTATCTGGATAGCTGCTGCCTAGAGTTTCTAAGTGTGTATTTGAAGGCATTTATAAAGAATTCATTTGGATAATTTGATTACTCTTTGTTGCAGTTCTGCCTTTGACACAAAAACTGGGTTGCGTGTGGCTGTGAAGAAGCTGTCCCGACCATTTCAGTCCATCATCCATGCCAAAAGGACCTACCGAGAGCTGCGGCTACTTAAGCACATGAAGCACGAAAATGTAAGTTGAAGGAGATGGTATGAAGTGTTTATCTGAAGTTGCACTATCCAGTGAGCATCCATCATGATTGTATTTAAGATCTTGCTGCATATGATTTTTTCCTAATGCTAAATACAAAGCTTGCAGTAGTCCAAGGGATGATAGTTGTAAAAAAGCATGCAGAGTAAAAAAAAAACAAACCAAACCAAACCCAAAAAATCCCACAGTACTGATTTTGTATTAAAAAAAATCTTAATATTCCATAGAATATAATCTTGAAGTTACAGTTTAGCAAGTTCATGCTGTTCTAAGGATTGGGAACACAAGTGACGTCACTTACAATGATGTCACTTATGTTTGCTTGCTGTAGTAAACTGCAGATTTTGTTATGTTAAGCATTTATTTAAAAAAAAGAAAATCCCAAAGTTTGTTTTTAGTGCCTTCTGGAGGGTTTTTAATACTTGTTTTGGCTTGCCTGTATCAGAAGGGTGGGAAGTAGATTCTCACTAGATTCCTGTAGGTAAAATAGAGAGGAAAAAAGGGGTGGTGCTGAAGGTGTGAAAACTAGATGGTTTCATACAATGGAAAGTATGGCAGTTTAAGGGGCTCAAGCATAAGGTGGTTTTCTGTATCCTGTATGTAGTCTAGTTCCTTATGATCTTGAGCAAGTAAATGAACCTGCAGGACACTCAAGTGTGTCTGTAGTATATTTTCAAGTTTCAGAAGGCTTCGTTAGCTTGCCTAAAGCACAACACTGAGCAAATGGAAATAAAAACATCTACTGAAAGGAGTAGCTTCTATGCCACAAAGGATCTTAGTGATTGTATCATATTATGCTATGAATGTATTTCACAACTTGATTATTTTCTTTCTAGGTGATTGGCTTGTTGGATGTGTTCACCCCTGCCAAATCACTAGAAGAATTCAATGATGTGTAGGTAACTTCTCTGAGGACTGCAACCAAATACCTTTTGTATCTTCTTTATGTCTCCCAGATTACTCCAGAAATACTTGACGTTTTTTGTCTGCCATCATTCACAAATAATTCTGAATTCCAGCACAAAGATACTAGAACATCCTAAGCTATTGGGCTTGTCCAACTTGTTCACTTGGTGTGTTTTATTGACCAGTGCTGTTGGACTCAGGGTAATAATCTGCTACATTATTTAAGGTGTTGTGGATATATTTCTTTCATTAACATGCTTTGGGACAGTCAGCCCTGCTACTGGAGATGCATAGGGAATTTTTATCCTAATCCGGTTGAAAAGATTGCTTCATAGCCCACGCGTTTCCTTCTGATAATAGGTACTTGGTGACACACCTTATGGGAGCAGACCTGAACAACATTGTGAAATGCCAGAAACTCACCGATGACCATGTGCAGTTTCTCATATACCAGATTCTTCGGGGACTGAAGGTACGTGCATCTGTCCTACCCAAATGCTCGTCAACAGGAGATGCAAGTCTTTGAGGAGTGTTGTATCCTCAGAGATTCAGATGAGTACACAGTGGGGCTTCTGTAACTTTCCTAACATATCACAGGATAATTTTCAATTATTGTTCTTTCATTTTATAGCTCTTTGGAGTTCTGTATCAGTAAGTTACCTATCATTTTTGTGTATTCCTGTGGGCAGAGTCTGGAAAACTATGAACTAATGCCCTCTAATCTGCTCTGACTATGAATTTGCCCTTTCTTCAGTTTTGTTTACTTGTGTGGTTCCGCTCAGGTGACAGCACTCCTGGGTGTTCCTAATGAGAAACAAACTGGAACACCTACCTACTTAAAACTCACAGACACACAGTCAGTTCCTTCTGCAGACAAGCTGTAGCATTTGAATTGTGTGAGCTGGAGTAGGGCAGTATTTTCTACTGAAGAAATGAAAAGGAGTGTTATATAAAATTTATAAAATTTATCATCTTTTTTTACAGTACATCCATTCAGCTGACATAATACACAGGGTAAGTGTTAATTCTAAGATTGTTTTGGTACAGGGAACAGTGTGTTTAAAAAATGAAGCAGAGAATTTTATAATGTAGCACTGATTGAAGCCAGAAGAAATTTTCCAAGAATTAGCTTGGTTAAATAATAAAAAGACTAAACATGGGAAGTGGTTATCAAGATCTGTAACTTCTGTTTCTGCCTATGTTCAGCTCGTATCTTTGTGAAACAGCTTTACTGTTAAATATATCTATATCACACTGGTTTTGCAATAATCCTTTATGCATTTTTGCTTATATGTGACGTCTCTGAGGATGTCAGAAGAGATCTCTGAGATAAAATACTTTACCCAGAGTTGGTATTTACACTCAGTTAGAATCTATATTTCTATCTGCATTTATATTTTTATCTACCTCAGACTTGTGAAATAACACTGTTCATGTTTAATTTTTTAGGATTTAAAACCTAGTAACCTAGCTGTTAATGAAGACTGTGAGCTAAAGGTAATGTAATCGCAAGATCTGATTGGTTTGACTGAGATTTGAGTGAATGCTGTGTGGATGTTCCTTGCAATTAAAGGGTCAGAATAATTCGTTTTGAAAATAACGTTTGTAGCCCAAAGTACTAATGTGCTTCCCAGCTGTAAAGGGATGTAAGGATGTGTCTTCTGTATCTGTTTCTGTGTTTCTAATGAATCATAATGAAGTTAATAGATTTAGTTTGGGTTTAGTTGCTTTGGAGACAAGATACCGAGACATAATTCTCATTGTCGAGTCCTATGCTTCTCTAGGCTAGTGTATTTTAACAGGTTGTGAAATTTGGTTTCATAATCTGTTTTTGCAGCTCCACTACCTCTCTTCTACCTATTCCAGTGGTTGCTTGGTTGTTTGCTCTAGCTGGTTTGCATTGTTCCACCGCAGTAGTTGGTGTATGTCTCTTTTGTAGATCCTGGATTTTGGCTTGGCCCGACACACAGATGATGAGATGACCGGTTATGTGGCTACCCGGTGGTACAGGGCCCCTGAAATCATGCTGAACTGGATGCATTACAACCAGACAGGTAATGCCTCTAACTAACACAAGGCTTTTCTGTTTCTGAACGGTGGGGAGCAAAGAGATTGTCCTTGTACGTGCTCCCTTCCATTTGAAGGCATAAGTCAGCAGTCATGGTAATTAAGCTTCAGTAAGCGAGCTTAAAAGAAGAAAGCCATAGAATTGGTATTTGAACCACAGTCTGTCAGGTGTAAGTTAAGAATCATTGTGATAGCCTTCACAAAACTGCTTTAAATGTGAACCTTTGAAACTGCAATCAGTGCAATATTGTCAGCTCTTACCCATTGTTTTCCCTAGCACAGTAGTTTTTAAAGTAAGTGACTGGAATGTATCTGGATGAGGAGAAGGTGTGCTTCTAGGAAGCTGCTAGGAATACACTGAAAAATGTCTGCAGTTATGCTGTGAAGAAATGATTAGAAAATATATGAATCTATCCTTTCCTCTCTTGTTAGCCACTTGTTCAGAGTTTTATCTTCCTCACAGTTTCCAGTATCTTCTCTTCAGCACACCGCACCTCCTACTTGCAGATCAGGCGCAGAGAAGAAAAATCAAAGGTTGAGGATGGTTCTTGTACAGCACGGCATATGCACCAAACAAAATAATGTGCTACCCCAATTTCATACATCAATACTTTTTCCTTTTTTTTTTTTTTTCTTTTCCTCTTGCATGTATATGGGCTTGTCTTATATCTCTGGTATAATAGTTGGTGGTTGTTTGGGTAGAATTCATGTAAGGTGACATGCAAGTTCATTCCTCAGAGTTGTCTTGGACAGGTTTTGTCCTCTGATTATATAGATTCCTCCCCACCTCTTTGGTGTTCAGTTCATGTTATGCTCTGGAAGGAAGAGGTGCCTGATCTAATATTCTGTTGTTTGTACAAGTTTTAGATGACAGTTACGGAACTGTATTAGTTAGCTTGCAGTGTATTTCAGATTGCTTCAATGCCATAAGACTGTTTCAAGGTGGAGTTGTTTGCAGTAGTTGGACAGGGTGATTCTACTGAGATTGTATTTTCATGCATTATGTTTTGTTTTCTGTTTTATTTTGTTCAGTTGATATTTGGTCAGTGGGATGCATTATGGCTGAACTGTTGACTGGAAGAACGTTGTTCCCTGGTACAGACCGTATCCTTCAGAAGTAATTTATTTTTTGAAATGGATGTTAGAGATCTTCATTTTCACATGCTTGACAAGAAAATAAATTGTGTACTTTTTTTGTTTGTTTTCAAATTAATGGCTTCTATTACAGTATGATGAGGTGAGTTCTTGATTTTTCTGCACATCTATTCCTGTTTATTAGCATCACTAGAATTACTCACGTACTGTTTGTTTCTGGGAGTTACTTTCCTTTACGTTTATTTAAATTTATTAGTTGAGTTTTGTAGAAAATACCTGCATGGCTGTATGCTGAGAATCCTATCATGCTTCAGGTTTCTAGCAAATGTGAAACATCCCTTCTGGCCTCTCTTTGTCCTGGGCGTATGCTGTGAAAGCAGTGGGTTTGCAGATTCTTTAGTGCCAAGGTTCTCATTAAAATTGCTTTGAAATGTTCAGGTTCTGCTTCTTGCTTGATGCATATTGTTGCTTTTAAGAGCTTTTCTCCGTTCAGGCACGCAGCATAGCAGGGTAATTTACTACTGGCAAGATTTTTCATTGCTAGAGGACTTGGTTTGCCAGAGGGAAGTACATTGCCCACCTTTTACCAAAGTTTATTACTTCAACCACAGTTTGTTTATTTTAATAACTTTGATTAATTTATTAGTATTTATGTCTTTTAATTCAAATATGTTAGCACTTGATGAAAAGAAAACTAGTGTTGAAAAGTGCTGGCCTTCTGTTACTGTGTTACTTTTGGAAAGCATCTCTAGGAAAAGGCTCTCATTCCAGCTTCGACAGTTTCACCTCCCTTTTCAGTGTGCTGTAACTTTATCCTCTTCCCTTTTTCTGGTTGCCTTTGTCTCATAATTTGTCTCCATATTTGTTGAATTTGTTGTATTCCACTCTGTAGTCATCTCTGATGTATATTTCAGTTGTCAGACAGAAACTGAGCTAAAACAGAAGTGGCTTCAAAGCTAGAAAAAAAGTCACTCTATCTGTATCCACTGATTGAGCATGCGTAGGTTGCTTTGAACAGATTTTTTTTGTTTCTTTCAAGAAAAACTGAGAGATCAAGAGTTGTTGATTCAAACAAAGCAAAAGTCTTTCAGCTGTTGCCATTATTTCACTTTAGTAACAGTAGCACTTTAGATTTTAAAAATCTTGACACTTGCAACTAAAATATTTGCTAATAGGATTCACAATATGTAACAGATCCTTCATGATGAGTTCTTTATTACTTGAACAAAACAATGATCTTCCAAGCCTGAGAATTTTTTTCTCCAACTGTGTCCCTAGCTGTAAATTATAGCAAATAATATCTGCAATGCAAAATAGAGTTTACTTCTAGGATCTAAATTGTTTGCTTTGTCATGATAAGATACTTCACTAAGTTATATCTCCCAGCAGATGCTTGTGATTGTTCACTTTAAATGCACAATTTCTTTCACAAATGGCAGTAATGCTTTTTAATTAAATGCTTTTTCTGCTTGGAGTTGAGATGTAAGAAAATATGGTGAGATTTAAGAAAAATAAGGCCCAATCCTTTCCCATTTTAGACAAAACTTTGTAGTACTGTAGTTCTCACAGTTTGTGTGTGTGGTTTCCCACTTCAAGTTAATGTATATCTTTTTGATTGCGAAGTTAGAACTGTAAGGGGAGGAGCATTGGTTCAGAATCTTGTTTGTGCATGTAACACTCATCCAAGGATCTAGAAAGGACCCAAGCTGTCATCTTTCATCCCAGTTTTCCTGACATCTAAAGACAGCAAGGAGAAGTAAGGTAACAGTTGGCTCTAGTTTCTTCCTGTCTTGGAAGGCTCTTTGAATATATGCGTGATTTTAGAAGAAAGTTTTTAAGAAATTTTCCGGGTTTAGACACTGTTGGATAGTTCTGGGTTCTTAATAACTTCTTTGTACCTGTAGATCTGCTGAGGCCTGTGTTCCTCCTGCAGTGTCGCTATACAACTGCTGACTTTCTGACTTTGCAAATAATATTAACATACATAATTCAAGGTATGTTTGGCTTGCCACCAGTAATTATTGCCTGCCTCAGGTAAGCTTGCCTCTTGCAGTATATCCAAATCCACTGCAGTTCTAGAAAATTCTCTTTGCAGTTGGAGGCAACATGACTCTGCTTTCTGGGTGTTCAGGAAGCTGGAAATCGCTCCTGTTTGACAACTGAAAATTTGAAATTCTTCTTGCTTTTTGGTCTCAAGATGTTAATTTTCTCGACTCTAGAGCTTCACATTTCTAAAATTAAAAAGAGAGTGACAGAATACGTAATGGCTTCTCAGGATGATCGTCCTCCTGTTCAGATGGTTCTTTTGTTTGAAGTATTGGTCCCTTTCACCAAGAATCTGGCAGAAATGGTGTGATGTTATTTACAGTCCATCACGTATTTCTTTATACGGCCCAGAGATGCATCTGTTACTTGTAAGAAGCTTCAGTGTGGGTAAGCTGTACAGTCCATTTAATTGGGTAAGTAATACAGTTGTATTCTGAGATTATGATCTTCAATACTGTCTATGATGATTATGCCACTGATAAACTAATGCGGAACTTAATGTTCTGAAGGACCTAATCTGTAGAGATTCTGAACATGGCTGTCATTGACTTAAAGCAAGAATTGAGATACTCTTAGAAAGAAAACCTTTATGGTTAATATGGGCTTACTTCTGCAGTATTGTTACAGTACCCCTAACTTAAAACTGAATGTAAGGTAATTGAATTTTGTGTATTGTAATCTATGGGTAGAAATATTTGGAGGGAAGATGGGCTTCCAGTATTGGTAAGAACTCTGCCAGGAGGCAAAGAAGTGGAGCAAGATTGTGAGACAGACTAGTCAGAGACAAAAAAATGAGGTAATGAAAATTGTAGTCCTTTAGGCTTTTAGTGTGAGTCATAGATAGAGGCTTTTTTTTGGTATTATTGTATCTGTCTTATACCAAGATCAGTTTCTGCTAAACATGTATATTAAAATTTTGCAGCTCTTGTAATGTGAATGATTCACACAAGTCAGTAGGAAAATTGACTCTGTTTGACAGTGCAACTCACATAAAATCATATATAGTAAAAATAAGAATATCTAGAACTGTTTGTACTAGTTTAGCCAGTTTTGTTTTTCTGTATGTTTTAAGCTGACTATATTCTCTTCAGCTCTGAAGAGTGTTTTTATTACTATTTTTATTCAGTCATATGATTCCCATGATAACTAACCAGTCTGAAATTACATATTCTTCTGTTATGTCTTATTCTTGCTTGTGGTGGCAGCTAAAAAAACTTTGTCTGGATAAGCTCTTACAATCCTATGCTAATGGTGATGGCAAGTTGTTTTCTGAATTTTAGAATCACTGAGGCTTATCAGTCCTTGGGAGTACCTTGGAGATGGCACTTGGGTTTTGCATGCTATGCTTTCCTTCTCTATGCACATTTGGTGGCATTTTTCTTCTGCTTTCTATTTACTGCATCTTCTTCCTATCTTTAATTGCTTATGGCTCATTTCTCTGGGATGTGGTAGGCCCTGTAGTTAAAGAATGCTACAGTTCAGCAGACTGAAACTGAATGGCAGGCCTGAAACTAGAAGCAGGGTTGGATTTTGGCAGGCCTGTGGCAGTGCCAGTTACACATCCTATGTTTTCTCTTGGTTATCTCAGAAGTCACTGAAGCATATTACACGAGTATCTTCCAATAGTAAAAGGGGCAGCAATATTGTGGGCATATCTGGTGAATGTGATTTTAATGCCTTGAAAGTAATTTAAATATTTAAGTATGGCATGTGACTTCTGAGACATGTTAGCAGTCTGAAATTTACACAACTGTGTCTTGCACAAGAATGAATGAAAAAGATGTAAGGGCTGTTTTAAATGGCACTGGAGAAAAGCCAATTTAAGAGCCAGTTGTGGTTAGTATAGTATCCTCTGCTATTTTTCCTATACCAGTGGATATTCTGATTTCATTTTAAGCATTGAAAATTAAGTGTTGGCAATTTAGCTAAGCTAAATCCAACTAGATACATTGGATTTACTCTTAGGTTATGAGTGCTTTAAGTAGCTAGAAGTTGGCCAAGAAACTCGACAAGTAAGAAGTTAATTCAGCTGTTCTGACAAACTGTTTCCAAGGCTTTTAATTAATTTAATATGTAAAATTTCAGACCAGAGTTTACATCAAAATATGAAGGTTTTAGCAAAATATTAATGTTTTCCTTCATATACAGTTTGCCAGTATTATAGGAACTCAGAGTTGCTGGTTTTCAGTTTGGTTTTTTTTTTTTTGAACAGGTGACAGTTAGTGAAGTTCCTTGTAGTACTGAAATTAAAAGATATCTAACAAGAAATGGTAGCTGTATCTTAAATCATCAGGAAGGCATTGATCCCAGAAAAACAGGTTATCTAGTCAGTAGACTACTTTTATTGAAAGGGAAATGTGTAACTAGTTTGGTATAATTAAAACAAATGTAAACATTACAGACAGTCTGAAATCACTATGGAGGACAATTCAGGGAAGAAGGGAGATTATATGTTAATGGTTTTTAAAAAGATGCTTTGTCTCCTTATCTTGAGTTTTAGACGTAAAACAGTGTCTTTGATGGACCTATTTTTTCCTCCACTCAATTGTGCGTTTTGTCACTTAGGCTTTGTTAAAGAAGACAGCTCAGACTGGTATGTGACCTGGTGGAAGCTCTGTTCTGGATACAACATTCTTTGCATCTACAGTGTTACATCCTGAGAGCTGTACACAGAGATACATTAAACCTGAGCCCATATTCTGTTTCTCTATTCTGCTCCAGCAGGTCTGGAGGGCAGAAGGGAGGTGCTTTGGCCCCCCCTGCCCTGCTGGTCCCAGGGGCTTCAGGGACCAGCACCCTCTGGCAGCTGTAGCAGCCCAGCTGCTCCGGGCCTGGGAAAATTTTGCCCCATGCTCAGGTGAAGCAATGCTGGAGGTTACAAGCAGGGCCAATCATGTTCTTACTTTCTAAGTTTTAGAAGTGGCTAAATTATCTTGGAAGGTGTTCACAAAAGGCCTTGGCTTTCTTTTTAGTATTAGTGCCTACCATTTCAGCCTTCTGCTTTACTTCAGCTGTCACTAATGCAAACTAATCCTGCTAACTGCGGCCACGTTGGTGTGGGGCCTGAAGGGGTGAAGGGAGCACGTGAACTGATCCTGTGCCAGTGGGGCAAAAGCTTTGAGTTCTGCTCTAAAACAGTTAAGGATGCAGTGACCGATTCAATGCATGTTTTGTACGTGTAGACAAGATGTTCAAAGTCTCTGATATAGAGTTGAGTTTTATATAGGGGTACTCAGTTGTAAACAAGAGGAATGAATATGGTTTGCCTAAAATAGATTTCCAGTCAAGGCCTTGGCAGGAGTTAATTTTCAACATTAATAGGGTGATATGTTGCACTTTTCATTTTGATTTCTCCCAGCATTTTCCTTTATGGTCCATCATTAGATATTGATCAGTTGAAGCTCATTTTGAGACTCGTTGGAACCCCAGGGCCTGAGCTTTTGAAGAAAATCTCCTCAGAGTCTGTGAGTTTACACTTTGATTGTGATATCTGCCCTTTCAGAAGTCCCAAGTTTGTGTGTTGTTCTCCTGTAGTCTCTCTGTAGTATGTGTTGGGATTTATTTTCTGTTATTTTAATTCTTTTGTAATTCTTTGCTCTTGAATGGCTTTGAGTTCTTACGCTATGTATATGCGTTCTTTATTCCTCTTGCCTCTGCCCATGGTATGATTTTGTCCTTTCATATTCCCATTTTGCTGCTTCATGACTTTTCTTTCAGTGTGGATTGTATGATCAGATACTACTGGGGAAATACTTTTCACAGCTAAGAGCTTGAGGCTTGTCTCTATTATTACTTCTCCAGATTACATACCCAAGGATCTTTCTAAATAGAAGCAAGTGTGTTATCCTGTAAACACACACAGTCCCTTCTGTACTGTGATTAATTCCTGAAACACTGCTGCCACTATCTTTGTTTTTGTAGCATAAAATGCCTTTTAGATGCCTGTATGTAGCAGCTGTTGCCAGGGCACACAGCATAGTCTGCTGAGCATATAACTACTTGTGCTATGTAGGATGTTGCTGTATGGGGCCCTTTTTATCAAGGTAATAGCACAAAACAGCCATATTGCCATTTGCTATGTTGTACTAATCTTGAATTGTGAACTTCTGCAAAGACAGTGTTAAAAATGGCCTTTAAATTTACCTTTTTGTGAAGGTGGAGTGCACAAACGTTAGAGCGAGGGGTGCCGTAACAGTTGGGAGTAGCAGGTTAATCCACAGTGAGCTGGCACAGAGGTCACTGGCGGTGCTTCAGCCAGTCACTGCTGTTTGTGATGCACAGCAGAGGATCAGAGCAGTGGAGAGTGGGGATAAGATTTAGTGGTGCAGCTTATGTTCCTGTTCTTGTAATGGTGACTGTAAATACAAAATGTGATATCAGCCTTGGATTACATGTAATGGAGGTAGATGTACAGTACAAATTGGAATAAATTGGTCAACTTGCTGAATATCCCACCGATTTAAAATGCCCTGGGATGTTCTACCTTTGGAGAGGTTAGAACTGAATAATGCAGGTAGCTTTGTTTGCTCTGTGAACTGACCTTAAGGCCAGTCTGGTGTTGGAAGTACAGAGGATTAGCAAGAGATATAAACTGTAAAGTTGACTAAATTAAGGAAAAGATTAGTTTGCATATGTAAGTTGAAGTGGGTCTTTTATTATATTTATTGTGCAATAATAGTTAAAAATAACTCTTACTGAGGTCTGAAACAAGAGTATGTTAAAAAAAACAAAAAACCAAACAAGTAAAACACCGTTTCTGCAATTTTTTTTCCATTGTATGGGGAGTGCAAAACTATTCAATGTTTGAGGGCCTTTAGTGTGTCACTATAACAAGTTGTTTTTCTGTTGCATTACTTTACTTGCTCTCACTTTCCCTGTTCACTGACATCAGCTGTCTTATGCAAAGCTACTGTTTTGCTAATTTTGCACTTACTGCTTTCTCCAACCTCGCCCACATATCAAAGTGCATTCAAAGCTGTTCAGAAGGTGTCAGTTGAGAGCCAGTTTCACTTTGCACCACAAGAAACTAAAGTACTTTCTACGCAGCAAGGAGGAAAAAAAAGCTGGTAACCAATGCAGAGGATGCAGGTTTTGTTTCTGTTTTAATTTTTGTTCATTTTCCTGAAGCTGTATATAGCTGCAGCAGCCTAGGAAAAATTTTGAGGCATAGCTTCAGATGAAGGAAACATCTACTCTGATGGCTTAAAACTTTAGGGAAATGTGAACGCAACCATGTTGGAATGTAATAGCGCTTTCATTGAACAGAAATACTTCCTGTACTGGCAGTTACCAACTGATCAGTGATTCTCCATTGTTTTAAGTGTTCACTAGTGTAATTGCTTAACTTCTCACAAGTAGTTGAAAAAATTAGTGGACCCTGCCTGTATGGCTTTTGCCTTGTGGTTTGCAGAAGGGATGCTTTGTATGCAACTGTTTTCTGTTTAAAATGGTTTTTGCACTGTTTTTAACAAAGCCCTTGACTAGGCACTTAAGATATTAACCAGCTTCAGCAGATCATGCGTCTGACGGGAACACCCCCTGCATATCTCATTAACAGGATGCCCAGCCATGAGGTGAGATCTGAGCAGATGAGGGGGGTTTGCAGGACAGGTCTTCACTTAGTGTTCACCTCTTCTATAAATTCTGTGCTTGCATGTGGCATGGGGTGGGCAATTAACTACCTGCTCTTCAAGCAAGATTTTTGTACTAAATGAAGTCTTGAGATTTGGACAGTGCGTACCCAACCACAGACTTCTGAGACTCAGGAGAGCGTGGATGTGAGTTGGTTTTGTATTGTGTTCCGTGTTGCGCAGCTTCCCAGTGAACAGCACACTGCACACCACCTTACTAGGACTCCAGGGAGTCAGCTCTTCTTGTACCTCTTTGCTTTTCAGTCTTGCATGAACCACAAGTAATGTCAGTTCTTCCTCTACTGTCTTGAGTGCCTGCTAGTTGGGACAGGGTAATGCAGATGCACTTAGTAAGTGTCAGTGTAAGTAAAGAGAAGGCAAAGCAAGGAAACAGACTATAATAAGTCTTAACGAGTACTGCAGGAGAGTTAAAAAGTACTTTGTCTTGGTGGCTGGATTGTGTTACACTTCAACAGAGCATTTATTTCCACAGGCAAGAAACTACATTCAGTCCTTGTCTTACATGCCGAAAATGAACTTTGAAAATGTGTTTATTGGTGCCAATCCCCTGGGTAAGACTTGTTTATTAAATGCTGTGTTCTTCCTGAAATTGAAGCTAGCATGTCCTGGGACACAAAGACATTCCCAAAGTTTTGTTCTGACTGCAATAGTAGTACAGAACAGGGCTATGTACTGTTTTCAAGTTTACAAAGTATGTGTGGGCTGAGGGTGTAAAAGGAAGAAATTGTGAGTGATGGGTGGATCCTGAGAAACTATAGATTCCTCATATACATTGGGCTTTTACAAGCTTACATTTCAGAGTACACTGTCACGCATCTCACTGTGTAATCCCTTCTGTTTTGGTGCTCTTGCAGCTGTGGACTTGCTAGAGAAAATGCTGGTACTGGACACAGACAAACGCATTACTGCAGCAGAAGCACTGGCCCATGCCTACTTTGCTCAGTATCATGATCCAGACGATGAACCAGTGGCAGACCCCTATGACCAGTCTTTTGAAAGCAGAGAACTTGAGATTGAAGAATGGAAAAGTAAGTTTGGGGAAGGGGAGAGAGAGACAACTAGCTTCTCTTGTGGTCGTAGAATCATAGAATATCCTGGGTTGTAAGGAACCCACAAGGATCATGGAGTCCATCTCCTGGTTTTGCACAGGGGTCCTGTACAACCCAAACAATTCCACCGTGTCCCTGAGAGTGTTGTCCAAATGCTCCTTGAACTCTGACAGCCGTGGGACTATGACCACTGCCCTCCTGCATGGGGAGTCTCTTCCAAGTGCCCAGCCACTCTCTGGTTGAAGAACCTCTTGCTAATACCCAACCTTAACCCTCTGCTGACACAGCTCCAGCCATCCCTTGGGTCCTGTCACTGGTCCCAGAGAGCAGAGCTCAGCACCTGCCCCTCTGCTGCCTCTTGGGAGGAAGCTGCAGACCCCAGTGCATCTCCCCTCAGTCTTCTCCATCTTGTGAACTGGCTCCACCCCATGAGCTGTGGTGCAACTAAGCCCTGGTAATTAGAGGCACAAAAGAAAGTGATAAAAATATGGGCATCCTGTTGATCCTGAGGTCCTTATACTGGGTGAATCTACTGTATGCTATGCATATATTTAGGATAGTCCCTGGTAACTAGTTATTACTAGGAGCATTCAAACATGTAGGCAACATAGTTGCTCATGTCTTTATGTTTTCAAACTTATTCACATCTCAATACTCTTTAATTGTGTATGTTAGTTTCTGAGAGTAGTGTAACTATTCTTTTTTGTCTTAATTAAAACATGTTTTTAAAACCTTTTAAGGTTGTTGCAGGTTTTCTTGTACAAAGGGATGTCTTTAGTACTGCTGTCATAGTACTGCTGCTAAGTTTCTGTCACACTTTTACCACCAGGCCTGACTTACGATGAAGTAATGAGCTTTGTGCCACCACCGCTTGACCAAGAGGAGATGGAGTCCTGAGAAACTGCTCTCTTCTGTCCCACTTCACTGTGAAGGGAAGGCCTTTTCATAGGGACTCTCCAATTATTGTTCAAGTGCCTCATCACAACAATATTCTCCTTGGTGGAAGGGTTTTGTGTGTGTTGAACTGGGGAGGGAGGGGGGAGGGAAGAAAGCTGCGTCCATGTAAACATGCTGCATGCTCTCTTGTATTCGGTGTACAGCCTGGGGCAAGCCTCTGGAGACCTGTTCTGACTGCACTTAGTTCTTCCAGAGTAACAGTGCACCACCATTTTGCACTGCTGGGGCAAGGTGGAAGTTGACATTTAAAGGTTTGGTTACAATCATTGCCATTTATCAATTCTCCTACAACTAAGTAACCTCAAAATAATGAAAGTTGGTTTATAGGCTTAGAGAGTCCTCTGTTTTCTTCAGGACTGAAGGTGGGGTTAAGGAACATCCTTGTTCAGTACCAGGTGCCTGAGTTACATCCAGATCTTCCTGGTACAGCAGAATGTAGAGGCCTTCCAATGCCTGATCCTTGGAACATAAGATGTTGTTTTGAAACTGTAAATATGTTTGTGCCTTAAATGAATGGGAAGAGAGGTGAAAGGAAATTTCTGACCCACTGTTTTTGATGGTGAAGGCTCCCAGATAGCCAGGCATGAACTCAATGTAATCAGGAAATAACTTTCTGAGGCAACAGCCTCGACCCCTGGATTGGGTATTCCTGTGTTTTTTCCCTTTTCCTCTCCTCTTGTTCTGAGGCTTCCCAGCATTAGCTGCCAAGAGACAGAGGTTGGAGAAGATTCTTGCTAGCCACACATTTGTGTATTCTGTTTCTTAGAAGGTGGTGTGTTTTGCATGTTGTAGCTGAACGTGCATGTAGAGCTGCTTGATTTTTGTCCTTATTTTCTGGGGATGGCACTGGGGCAGTTGAATCATCAGTGAAATGTTTACTGAGTACCTCAGCTGGTGCCATGAAATCACAGCACCCTTCCTCCTTTGCTGCAGCTCATTGGGAAATACCTGCCAATCAACAGGAAAGGAGATAATATATGGCATATAGAAACATGCCCCTTTTTCCTTGTTCTGACCTTCTCTTTGCAGAGAAGAAGAGCTTGGGCTGGAGAGTTTCTTGTGAGATCAAGTGTAAAAAACGTTCTTTAAAGTAACAGCTATGGTTTCTTGTGCCAGAACTTATTTCCTGAAAAGAATTTTTTTTCGAAGTATTGGAATCCAAAGCAAAGAAATAAGCATGCATAAACACACAATCACCCTTTCACTGTCCATATCTATAAATATAAATATTTATATATATAAAACTAACATTAACCAGAAGGGGTTTTTTTTACCCTGTCAGATAAGAGCTTCTTGGCTGTTTTTTAGCAGTTCGATCTCTGCCCAAGGAAATGTGAGAAGGGAATATGTTTGAATATAAACAGGGTTCAGATATTTTGTATTTTACACAGCTCTGCATGAGTGAAATGCCCAGAGTTAGGGACTGGCAGGAGGGAGGTTTCTCAGCACGTTCATGTGCTAGAACTGTAGCTGGGGAGTTCAGGAGCCCGATTTTAGGGCTTCTGGAGAAGACATTTTTAGACATTAATTTGTTGCAGGCATCCTGTATGGGCAACTTATCACATCACTGTGTATGTGAGGAGAAAGGCTTCTGAAACATTTTATATTCTTGTTACCTATGGGGCAGAGAAGAGCCATTTGTAGTGTTTTTACCCTGTGTTTGAAGAGGCAGCACAAAGGGATGGGACATGTATGACAAAGCCATTGATTCTTTCTAGGCTACTTCCCAGTGATCTCTTCAGGCCAAATATTTAATAAAGGTCTGGGCTGAGATGAAGAGAGTAGTTGTATCTAGGATAAAACTCTCTGCAGCCTATAAAAAATCAAGACAGAAAACCTCCCTTTTCTGCTGGACCAGCAGTCTGGGTATTCAGATGAAAATGTCGATATACTATGTAAACCTACAGCAAGACTATTTTTATCAGCCATTTTATGTGTAGATGCTATAGTGTGAGTTCATGCGGAAATATTGCTAAAAATTTTTAAAAGTATAGATGTTGTGAGTGCGTGTGTGTGTGTGTCTGTGCGTGTGTGAACGGCAGTGTTTCATTCGGAGTCTGTCCCTAAGGTTGCCCATGTGGAATGCACTCCTGCTGTCAGTGCAGTGCTGGTCAGCTGCCTGCAGACTGAGCAGGATGCTGCTCTTGAAAGAAGAGATCTACTATTTTGTTTCTATCCATGAATTTTGCTGTAATTGGTTATGCCAGATAAGATGTCACAATACCACTGGTTAAAAATAAAATTTATTTTTCAGATTTACTGCACTGATGGTACTTGCAAACCTCTTACACTAAAGTGTTCGTTTTAGCATGGTGTGAATTTCTCCCTTGTGCTGTAAGAAATCCTCTGTGTGATGGCTGGGGCAAGGGGCTGAGGCCGTGTCTTGGTGGCTAACTCTGCTGACATGGAGCTTCTTGTCCTTATTTGTCCCAAGTGAATTCTTTGCTACAAAAATAGCTTAGAGTCTGACTGTGAGTATGGGACACAGGAAAAAAAAACCCACCTTTTATTATCTGTTTAGCGCAGGGAAGCAATAATTCAACACAAATAGATGAGCATTCTGCTGCTTACCTGGCCCTGGGACCCTTCTGCACTACTACTGGTTTGTGCTTGTTTGCTTTGATTTTTTTTTTTTCCCCTTCTTCAGTTGCCATCTAGTTGGTGGTGGAAAGATCTGTACCATAGTGGAGCTTTTCCAGCTCCTGTTGTGTATCAGTGCTGCTCACTCAGAAGAACTCAAAGCTTCATTCTTCACACTGACACAGCCCTCAGTCACTGAAGTACCCAGGCCATGCTAAACCAGGGGGTTGTGCTGATCCCAGCCAGGCAGCTCATCCCCACAGTGTGTTCACTTCCCTGCCACAGAGCCATGCAGCAGCTGATTTGAGGAAGTACAAAAAACGGTGAGGGGGTGTTCTCTCAGCTCCATGAGTCTTCTTGTTGGCTTTCGCCATCTGTTGGCCTGCGTACAAACAGAAGAGAGGGGGTAAAAAGCCTAAACAGGACCAGTCATTTGTTGTTTGTTGGGAAAAAAAAATCCCAACCACCCAAGATGTACAATTCCAGAGTGTGCTCAGTTACAAGATATCCTGGTTAGCAAAATTAAACAAAAACCTAAAAATCAGTGAGAATTCAGTTGGGGGGGAATAATTTACGCTTATAAAATCACATTACTCTCATGAAGGTTAACAGTCAGTGTGCAACCCTTGCACGTTGTTGTCCAGCTATGCTCCAGTCAGTGGTAGGGCCATCACAGGTAGGAACAACATAGTGGGAGTTTGGGTAGGTCCATGATGAAATGTCTATTACCAGAAGGAAAGCAGTGGTAAAAATTGTAACTTATCAACACGTCCAGCTGCACTGTAGAGGTGCCTGGAGAAGAATGTATGGGTCATCCCATCACTTCTTTTGGTGGATGTGGAGTTAGGTTTGCAGTTAGATTTGACCTTCAAGATTATCTTTTCCAACTTCAGGGTTTCTATGATTCTAAAATTTGCTGTTTGATTTGGTCACTTGAATTAACTCATCTTTTTACAGCCCAGACATGCTGCAGCAATTCAGGACTCCTTAATTGCTTGCTGATTACCTTCATGTGCACAAGTAGTTGAGCAAGAGTTGCGTTCATCAAATAACCAAGGAGTTACGTGTTTGCTTATGGACCAGGAGTTTTTGCTGTGACAGTTCTTGCTCACAGGTGTATTTATAGAATCCAGCCAAGCAGATGGTTCATTTCCTGACTGTGCTGTTGTTACAGCCAGGGCTGATTTACACAGGTGTGCATAAGCAGCGTTAAAATACTACCATAGTGCCTTGTCCCTAGCTTGTATTTTATGAAGCAGCAGGCTGTACCTATGGCTGTAGCGTGGTGACTTGAAGAACATAAGGGTCAGTGCTGATAGGTATTGCAGTGGTTGCCTGTAAGCAGGGACAATGAATCTTTCCCAAACCACTGATAGTGCTTTTTGTGTATTTTTCATTTGCCAGGTAACTTGGCTCTACTTCTGCTGCACAGATATTCTGGGAGCAGGGACACCTTTGCAGATTACCTGTATGGAAGCCTCATACATACCTGTATGAGGCTCTTGGCAGGGTGGAGGGCTGGTGTGGTAGAACACTGTGTAAGCAGCTGGGCTGGCTTGGTAAGGCACAGCTTAGTCACTTCCTTTGGGAAGCGTGTAGGATGCACCTACCTCCTGTGTGGGAGCCCTGCCTGAACCTCCTAATGTTGGAGCAAAATGTTGAGGTGCCATCTGCTTACTAGGAATGGACCTTCTTGTGGACTGGGTTTGCTGGTCTGGCCTGTTCATGGTAGGCGTAGCAGTGAACCTGGGCTCTGTGCTGTCCGTGAAGACCCCGAGAAAGGGTTAGACCTGCTGTGGGAGATGAAACCAGATACAGCAAAGCCTGGGGAACAAACCGTTCTCAGGATGTTCCCACCTCAGAGCTGCTCCTGAACCTCCTCCCAGCAGTCACTTGGATATAGGTGGAGAACCTCAGCCTACTTTCAGCACATCCCTGCGCTGCGGGGAAGCCGGACTTCGGAGAACATCGCCATCGCTTGCTTGCTCTTTTATGGATGTAACACTGTGTGTTCTTTGTCATGAGGCTGGAGCTGTCCTTCATCAGCTTGAAAGAAGAATGTTCCTGCTTGTCTGACGAGGTGCTGTGGCTTGTCCCTCAGATTCCCCAGCTCGACAAGTCTTTACTCATCCACTTGTTTGGAGGACGGATTTCATGAGACCCCCTCCAAGCTGCATGAGGGTATTTCTTCGCTTGTGAAGGCAGGAGAGTAAGAGCTCCAGGTGACAGGGGCTCCCAGGGGTGTGCCTGAGCAGGGCTGGGTGCTCCACTCCTATAGCAGAGCCCAGAGGCACCTGTACAAGACCGAGGCGTGTCAGGAAACCTGATGCCTCACCTCTGCCAATGTGGAGGCGGAGGGAGGAGGGCCAAAAGACATGTCTCTTCACGCTCGCAACAGCTGAAAACAGAGAAGGAAACTCGCTGGAGCCTTTTTTACCAGCGCAGGAGGCCTCACAGTTGTGCTCTTACCCCAGGGACCCTCCCGTACTCCAGTACTCTGGGGGGGTGGCACTCCCACACCCGTTGGGCGATGAACATCGCAAGGAGAAGAGGCTTTTACAGACAGGAGGTGAACAACACCCTCTGGGAGCTACCCAGGAGATACTCATCCCTCCACCCGTTGGGATCTGGAGCCTACGGCTCAGTGTGGTGAGTGGGGTTCTGCTTGCGCTGCCAGCAGCAGCACGGGGCAAGCTAGGGGTGTTCCCTGCTAGGGGGAAAACAAGGAGGTGCTTGGCAACACCTCTCCATTAAGAAAGGACATTTGCATGTGTGATGGAGGCAGTTTGTCTCTTGCTCTGGTGCAGGCAGCGGGCTGAAGACTTGATCACTTGAAGATGTTTACCCCTGTGATCACCTCGGGTGGGCAGAGAGGGGACTGCACAGACACGGCAGCAAGGGGTGCCAGGCAGCTTGGTGTGTCACCTCAGCATTGGGGTCAGGCAGTTTTTGAGCTGCTTTGGTCTTGAGCTTGCATGAAGGTTATCTGGCGCACGAGGGAAGGGAATACCTAGGTGTCTGAAATAAATTTGTACATGGTAACAGAAGTGGGTACTGGAACAAGGTATCCTTGCTTCTTAGTCCAAGATAGCTGACGTTGGGCTGCCTGCACCAAGCAGCTGGACAATACCACCCCCACTCTGATACTGTTTCCAGCTTGAAATCATAAAGGACATAGGCGTTACTGTAAACCAGGATCAGTAACAGACTGGGACTTCCTTCATGGCTGATAATAATCCCTAACCTATGAGAGAGCAGCATGAGCTGCGGTTAATTATTCAGCTGGGCAAAGGTGCCTGTAGTGAGAGCAAGCAGAAGTCAGACCTTGCTTGGTTTACACTGACAAACTGGAGGAGATGGGCAACTCTTTGAAAGGTAGATTAAATATGAAGCAGTCCATGATAGTATCTGAACAGATCCCTTGTTTCATAACATGCTGAGCTAAAAATAAAAAGGAAAAGTATATCCCTTTTCATAGGTGTTGGGCAAAGTCTATCTTGCCGCTGTCACAGCACTAATCCTGAACCCCTGGTTCCCAGCTTCTGTCCTTGTCCCCTGGCTTTCAATTTATAGAGAAGTGCTCACTTTGCTGTCCAGGTGCATTTACACTTCGGAGATGCTTAAATTAGGCTTGCAAAATCAGGCAAGACTAGACTATTTTTTTATATTTGTACAGTGTTCTCAAACTTTTACCATTGAGGAAAACAGGAAGGAAAGCAAAGAGAGGACAAAAAAACGAAGAGATAAATCCTTTCAAAGTTTCCTTCCCCACCCAAAAACCACAAACATCAGCAAGACAAATCTTTACTGGTCCCTGTAAAAGTCTTGGCTGCTCTGGAGCTCTCAAGGAGGGAGGGAGGAAAGGGTGTTGAAACAGTCCAGGGGTCCATGGTGGTAGTATCGATTTGTCAGTGCTCAGCCGGGAGGCCTTGGTGTCAGTTTCTGTACAAAGCGTGTGGACTTAGGATTTGCTGTCCTCTGCTGGGAATTGCTGGGAAACTTTCCTATTGCAGTGTTATTCAGAAGCTGGCTTTTACACCTTCTTGAGCAACTGAGAAAGTAACTCAAGAGAAACAGCAAAGTCTTGTTTCTTCCCTTATTAATTTGCCAAAATCTGTACCAATTTGGCTTCCAGATGAATGTGATTAAGAAAGAAAAGTCTTCTGACCCCTTCAACACTGGCCTTGTTGATCTCTGCCAGCCGAGGCAAGGACACAGCACTGCCTGCCCCGTGTCATCCCAAACTGTATCTGTTCATTAAATCTGTACTGGAAAGAACATGGGGGGCTCTCTCAGCTGCGTCAACTGAATTAGCTCTTAGCTGTGCTTATGGCAAGGGTGTGACTAGTGCTGTCTGTGCTGCGCAGGCTGAAGCTGCATCTTCCCACTCTCCTGTGCTGAGAAGTGGGATTAGATGCTCTGTACGTCAGCAGCTGGGACGGCAGGTAGAATGTGCTCCCTCAGATTAGGAGATCTGCCTTGAATTTTGCAGAAGTTGATTGACTATCTAGTCCAAGTGCCTTCCTCTTATTTCCCTCGCTCCTCAGAAAACCTTACTCAGTGCTGTCCCCTCTGCTGACATCTGTTGAAGTCCTGAAAATGAGATAACTCTTCACTCAGAGGCCTCCTACAATATCCTACAGCATCTTTAGCACTGAAGCTGCCTTATGTAGCTGTTCCTGCACTCCCTTTGCTTTTACCGACTGAATGGGGAAATGTGTTTGTGCAAGGCTGGAGGATGCAGCTAAAAGCCATGGGATTAAATATGATGATTTATAGCCCTTCTGTTTCACGGGAGGTGGGATAGGGATTTAAGAAGCTCTGGGAACTGCTCTGGAAATCCATGGCACGATTTGTCAGGGAAGACCCTTTTTTCATGTTTGCCTCTTGGGAGGGGTCAAGGAGGGGCTGGAGGCACCACTGAGAATCCTGAATTACAGCTGAGGACCTCTGAGGACCCCCCTTCCCACTCGGAACCTGGGGCTTCCGTTGCAGTCTGAGTAAAAAGCCTTCAGAAGAAGAGAAACTGTCACAGGATTGCCATGTCCAGCCATAACAGCAAATGTGACCAGAGGGAATAACACATCATGTCTGTGGTGATGGCTGTTGTACCATGTTTTAGCTTTATAGAAGACTCATTTTCAGCCAGGCCTGCTTTTACACAGAAGCATATGTGTAGCATCAAAGATCTTGAATGCAGCAGAATTAATTCCAGAAGCCTGTATTTTTAACATGTGACATCCACTGTCTCCAGGATACAGTGAAGGCACTGGCCTACATTAAAAGACAAGAGCCTCCAAGCAGATGGCAAAGCAAAAATTGCTTTATTCCCTTATCTCCTGGCATTAGGGAAGAGGGCAGAGTTAGAACTAATTCTGAACTTCAACCATTTGTGTTTCCCTCTTCTCACAGCTCTGTTACCTCCAGCTTCTTTCTGCAGGTTATAGGGAATAAAGATGAGCCACTAATACTTGGCTAGGTATCCCACCTAGTCATCCAAAGAGCACAGGCTGCGGTCTGCTGCCCAAAGCCACACAGGGTAACATGTCCTGTGCAGAGCTCCACTGGGTTTCTCAAAAGGCCTTTCTTTGCTGTTCTTCTGTGAGCACAAGAATTAACTTTTCTCTAGGAGATGACTTGTAGGATTACAGAACTTGTTAGAACATACTGCTGATGTCAGAATTGTTTTTTATTTCTCTGCTGCAGTTCAGCCACAGACAAGAAGACAGGGGAGAAAGTGGCTATCAAGAAACTCTGCCGCCCATTCCAGTCAGAGATTTTTGCCAAGAGAGCATACAGAGAGCTTATGCTGTTGAAGCACATGCAACATGAGAACGTAAGTGCTCATTCCTCTCTCTTCCTGCTGATACGAGGGGAATTTTTTTGCCACCTGGGAGCAAGTCCTTTCAGGTGGCATCATGTTTATTTTTATATAGAGAGAGAGATATGGATTATTTTAATATAGGGAGAGAGACTGACATTTGGCATGTGCAGGCGGTCTTGGGGTTCAAGTGCTAACTCTGCTGTACCCAGTTGTCACCAGGCTGAAGCAGATGTGTAATGGATGTAGTGAAAGAAAAACATTTGTGCAGCATCGGTGAGGAGTACTTGGATTCTTCAGGTGGAGTTCTGTGTTCACCCAGATGTATGTGCCAATGGAAAGCTACTACCTGAGTCCCCTGTGCACAGTAAATGCTTTCCAGGTTTAAGTGTGGACTTCTCTCCTCCATCAGGTCATTGGGCTGCTTGATGTCTTTACCTCCACTGCCTCCTACCAGGGATTCCAGGACTTGTAAGTTTGGAGTTTTTTGCTCTACCTAGACTTAGCCATTGCCCAAGGTACCTTAACAGCAGGATAACAGATTGGGTTGAGGTGCAAGGGGGCCAGACAAAAAGCCAGACATCCCCAAATAACACAGAGAATCAAAAGCACATGTCAGTTCCCATGGCTAACACGCCCAGAATACATGAATAGATCACGTGCCATGCTCACAGCTGGGACACCACAGAATGTACAGACCAACCTATGTAACGAGGATGTGTTATGTTCCATGGCTATCACATGTAGTGTGATCCATGCTGTGTGACTGCTGAGCTAAGAGGCTGCACTCAAAATGGGAGATGTATTGTTTGTTCATCAGGCCCCAGGGCAATTAAACTGAGAATTTTAAAGATCTGCCTTTCTTTTCATCTTGATTCTGGCTGTTCTTTTTTTTTCCCTCAGCGTTTATGGTCAGGATGGACAAGTCATTTTCTCTTCCCCATTACTGGGGATGAGCAGCATATGCCTGGATTTGGGGGTTTGGCTGATGGCTGGGTATTTAGCAGCCTGCAGGAAAAGCATTTGAAGGTTCTCCGAGCGGTTCCTGCAGGAAGACTGTCAACTAATTAGCAGTCTCAGCAGGCAGATACTGAAGAAAGCTAGATGTTGTCTTTTGAGGCAGGGCAGGAGAACATTATAAAGACAAATTTGGGAGCCAACACAGTTTTGCTGTGTAAGATGTTTCAGCTTCCAGGTGGTGAAAGGCCGTCCGGAACTGAGCATCACTGAGTTCTAAAGTAAACTAATTCAGGATTCTGAAGATCCTTATTCTTACTGGATGTCAGATATCTGATTTAAGAAGAGGAAAAAGAGCAATTTTCTGAGCAGGTTGAAATCCCAGCTTCACTGCAGGCTGTGCTAGTTAGCCAGGAACACTGTTACAGGAACTCATTTTAGTTACAGTAAGTTACATAGCCAAAAAAAACCCCAAGGCTAGCCTGGTCCCCTGTGTTTTACTTCTAGACTCAGGGCCTTGTCTTACTACCTTTTAGCTACCTGGTGATGCCATACATGCGGACAGATTTACAAAAGATCATGGGACATGAATTCAGTGACGAAAAGATCCAGTACCTGGTCTACCAAATGCTGAAAGGGCTGAAGGTAGGTCGGTCTGGAGAAGTTTAGTGACTTCCCCTGTCTCCTCTATATGTCACTTCTGAGTTGACCCTAACTAAACTCCCTTCCAACACTGTATAGGAAGATGTGGCGGTGTTATGGCATCACCCAAGAACATCTATCGGCTGTTGAACTTCTCTTGTTCCAGCACACTGGAAGTGACTGCTTATTTACGTCAGCTGGGTATCAAAGCAATCAGCAGCCATAGACCTTGCGATTGTTTTTCCATGGCAGCAATTGCATTCCTCTTTGACTTGCCAAAACCCTTAGCAAAACTCTACACTGACAGTAAGAGACTGGCAGCAACAGGAGCTTCTGCTGAAGGAGCTTCTTCATAACAGAGGCTCTCAGGGGACAAGACAAAGGGACTGATTTTCTGTTTAGTAGAATAAGGAAGAAATATGCTTCTGTAAGTGGCTTTGAAAAAGCAGAAAGCAATTGCAGAAAACCCCAGGATGTAGAGGCAGTGTCTTAATGCTGCCCTCTAATATCATTCACCTGGAATCAGAGCACCTTAATAACACCTTTCCGCAGTTCACTGCTATTCTTGAGTTTAAAGAGGGGAAGAACATGCAGAATGTTTAATTGTCGTGATAAAAGCCATGCAGTCAGTTTTTGCAATTTTATGGTTTTATGCTGGGATTATTTTTTTTGAACACACAAAATAACTAAGTTTTCATGTTGACTGCTGTAGCCCTGATGCCTTTGATAGTTTGAAGCTATTGTTGTACTTGCTCTAAGGAACTATTGCTTCATCCCTCCTCTTCTACTCTATGCATCTTCTTCAGACTGCCAAAAGCATTGCAAATACTATCAGCAATTCAGGGCAGAGATTCCTTTTCAAACTGCTGCCCTGCAGTAGCAGGATGCAGAGTTGTGTTCTCAGCAAGTTCTGGTTTGTAGCTCTCATTTCTCTGCTGGAGAACGGAAAGTCTTGTCTGCTGGTGATCACATTGTGGCTCCTCTTTTTATTGCAGTATATTCATTCAGCCGGCATCATACACAGGGTAAGTTCATGTTTACTCTTACTCTGATTTTTGTCTGTTTGAGAAACACAGCATAGTCATAAAGTTAATAAATTCTTAAACATTGTTTTACTAATAGCATTGTCTGCTCTGGAGTCTCTTTTTGCGTCCTACACCCTATATATGTTTGAATTTGCTAATTTGTACAGCATGTTGAGGAAATGCTGTATTTTCTGATGAGCTGAGAAGCATTTTATGATGCTTCTTGAAATGAAACTGTTTCAGAAAAATAAAACAGTAATCTAAAGCCGTACAGCATAGCAGGCATGGTATCTTTGCTGAATTGATACTCAATTTGGGATGTTACAGGACCCCATCAAAGGCAAGCAGAGGTTCAGCTGAGCCTTGTGTTGATGTGTTGCAACCCGAAGCATCCATATTTTTCTGCTCGTGTCTGTTGTAGGATCTGAAGCCAAG